>CAXIVR010000001.1:190398411-190573411 GCA_964035755.1 Teleogryllus oceanicus
TGTGAAGTGTGTGCATCACGGTGAATAGCTGTGCAGTGAGTGTGCTCAGTGAAGTGAACCGTTGTCAGTGCATCGTACTGTGGTCGGTGACGTGAACGGTGACCAGTGCATCGAACAGTGATCAGTGCAGTGAACTGTGGCCAGCTTAGGACTGTGCGAGTGTGCAAGAGGAGTGTAGTGTAAATAACTGAAGAGAAGGTAGTGTAAATAAATAACAAGTTTTTCCCCAGTGATTGTGTTTAGTAACAAAATAAACGTTTTGTTAAAATAATCGAGACTTTAATTCACCACCTAAAAACGTAACAATTGGTGTCAGGTGTGGATATAACAGTGGTGAATTAAACATTAATCAAGATGAGTTTCACAAAAGTTTACGATCTAAAAGTGACGGAGTTGAAGAAGGAGTTAGAAGAGAGGGAACAAGACACTTCCGGAACGAAAGCCATATTACAAGAACGTCTTCTAACGCAATAAGGCAGAGGGGGATCCAGAAAATTTTCTTCGAGACAACGGGGAACTTTTCAGACCTATCCAAAATATTGGAAGGAAAGTTAACTGAAAATTCCAGAATTTTAAAAGGAGAATTGATGGAAAATTCGAAATTTAGAAGAAAACTGGCAGAAAATTTAGAATTTTAAAAGGAGAATTGACAGGACAATTGACGGAAAATTCCAGAATTGTAGAAGGAAAGTTAACAAAAAATTTCCCTGAATTTTAGAAGAACTGACTGAAAACTCAAAGCTTTAGAAGAAAATTGATCGAAAATTCCGGGATTTTGGAAGAAATTTGGGAACAGAAGATAACGCAGAATAATAAATTACTAATAGAAGAAATTGGGGAGATAATTTGAAGAAAGAAGAAAAAGGGAAAAAGAAAATTGAGAAGATGGATGAGAAAATTTTGAAGAATGAGGAAAAGTACTAAATCTGTTAGAAGAAAAGCTGAAGGTTTTACTCTCAACAGAAAAATCGAATATAAACATCGTACAGGAACCACTAGAAATGGCACCAGTATCCACCGTACGGGAGCCACTGGGAAAAGCACGAGTAAACCACCTACCTTGATGGCACTTCTTCATGGTCGAATTATTTGAAGCAATTCAAGGCTGCTGCGACGTAAATGGCTGGCCCGCAACAGATTGTGCACGGCCCTGATTTTGGCTTTGCGTGGTAACGCCGTCGATATTCTAGAGACAATACCGACCGATGAACAGTCCAACTTCGAGCAAATTGTCAAGAGACTGAAACACGGTACGGGCAAGCGCACCTGGAAGACATGTATTTTACCCAGCTATGAATCGTGTTCAGAAGCCTGGAGAGAGTCTTCAAGAACTGAGCTGATATTTTCGTCTGGCGCGCCTTTCGGACCCTGATGCCTCGGAGATTTCCCCTGCAACGTACAGCCGTCCGGTGCTTTATTGAAGCGCTACATGATGCAGAAACACAACAAGCATGAGACTGGCAAGACTGAAAACCTTAGCTGACGCATTGTCAAGCACTAGACTTCCAGGTTGCAAGAAGAGCATCGAAACGTGACGGACGAGTACGAGAATTGCAAACCGGCGTCGATACATATGACGAAAAATATTTTGGGGGCAATGGTGGAGAGGTTGGTACGCAATTCTAGTGGCAAAAGGCGACAACCTCGATGTTGGAATTGTGGAGAATTAGGGCACGTGAAAAGTCGAGGGACCGTCCACTCAAAGCAACAAGGAGAGCAGCAGTCTCTGGTAAACCTAGCAGCCAGCGGGAAACTAAAGCAGGTTGATGGAAGGGGGCATCCATCGACCTGTCAAACAAGAGCCCCACCTTACGAAATACACGTCAAGTCCATTCGACACCGTTCTGACAGCGTTTACGTAGATGCATTTGTAAATGAAAGGCCATGCGTCTTACTTTTGGATACTGGTGCAACCAAGAGCATTATACGAACCGATTTTGCCAAATCATCTCATCTTATGCCGTCCAAATGGAAGCTTCGAACAGCCACTGGTGACTCGGGAATGTTGTAGAGAGATGGATGCCCTCCTTGCTATTGGAACTGTTGCTTTCAGTCATCGCCTGCTGGTCGCTGATATAGAAGAAGAAGCAATTTTAGGAATGGATATTATGACGACATATGGGTGTCAGCTGGATTTACGACACGGTGTGCTGAGACTCAACGAAATGGAGGTGGTTCTACATTCACGTAACAACATTGCCGTGAATGTAATTACGGTTGACGACGTAATCTTGACGGAGCGTAGCGAGATGTTTATAGAAGCGAGCCCTGAGGGCGACGTTCCAGCTGGAGAGATTGCTATTCTGGAACCTGAAGTCACGACGAAGACATTGGTCGAGGAATTCTAGTGGCCAAAGAACTGGTCAGAGTAATAGAACAATACCTGTGAGAATACTGAACATTAATTACTATCCTGTTAAGTTGAAAAAAGGAACAGTGATTGGTAATCGTTCTACGGTATCCTCGGTTTTGCAGAATGTGAACCGTACCGAACCACCACCTAAAGGAATTCCTGAACGACTGCAGAATCTAGTTACAGAGGCATGTAATGGCTTATCTCGAAGAGTGTCATAATATGAAGACCTAATACGGCGCTACCAGCATGTCTTTGAATGCAGTGACGGGGTAAAGGAAAGACTGATATTGTTCGTCACCGAATAGACACCGGAAACGCCACACCGATTCGGCTGCTGAAGATTACCTCTGTCAAGAAGAGAAGAAGCAGATGAGATTATTAAGAGATGAAGAAGGATGGCGTAATCGAACCATCAAGCAGTCCGTGGGCTTCTCCGTCGTATTGGTAAAAGAAGAAAGATGGGTCGACTCGGTTCTGTGTCGATTTCCGACAGCTCAACAATGTAACGAAGAAGGATAGCTATCCATTGCCCCGTATTGACGATACTTTGGGACACGCTCTCTGGGGCTAAGATCTTCTCGACACTTGACCTGAAAAGCGGATACTGGCAAGTAGAATTAGATCCCGAGATCGAGAAAGACTGCATTTACCATCGGATCAGGTTTGTGGCAGTTTACAGTAATGCCTTTCGGACTGTGTAATGCTCCAGCTACATTCGAAAGATTGATGGAAACCGTGTTAGAGGTCTGTCGTGGAGACATGTCTTGTCTACCTCGACGATATAATTGTTGTTGGAAAATCTTTCGAAGACCACATCAAAACCTAGAACAGGTGTTCAGAGGTTGGAAGGAGCGAACTTGAAACTCAGCCCAAAGAAATGCCATTTATTTCTGGAAGCAGGTGAATTACCTTGGACATGTAGTATCTGGACAGGAGTAGAACCTGATCCGGAGAAGGTTAAAGCCGTAAAGGAATGGCTGGTCCCAAAGGATAAACATGAATTGAGAAGTTTCCGGGTCTATGTAGCATTATCGCCGCTATGTTTCGGGATTTGCCAACATCCGAAACCGCTGACTCAGCTGACAGAAGAAAGCGTTTGTTTCAATGGGATCAAGACTGCCAACGCGCTTTTGAAAAGCTTATAAGCGCCATGCTGAGTGCCCTATATTGAGCTATCCACTACCTCAAGGGAATTATATACTGATACTGACGCGTAACGTTGGTATTGGAGGGTATTATCGCAGATACAAGATGGACGAGAGAGAGTAATCGGTTACTATAGTAAAGTGCTATCAAAGCCAGAACGCAACTATTGTGTAACCCGAAGAGAATTACTTGCTTGGTGAAATCCGTTGAACACTTTTACAAATATCTCTACGGTAAAGAATTTTTGAGAACGGATCATGCTGCTTTGAAATGGCTGCTGAACTTCAAGAATCCGGAAGGTCAAGTCGCAGATGGATTGAAAGATTGCAAGAATTCACATTTAGAATAGAACATCGAAGCGGGAAGTAGTCACCGGGAAAGCCGATGCTCTCCAGAAGACCGTGGCCTGAAAACTGCAAGCATTGTTGTCATGCGGAAGAGAAGATGTGTCCACCAGGGGTCACGTCAGTAATGACCAATGGCAACCCAGAGAACTTCAGAAAGATCAGAAAGAGGATAATGGAATTGAAACATGTTTGGGAAAAGGAAAATAGCAGGACGGAGACCAAGTTGGCAAGAAATAGCTCCTGTTCTTCAGCAGTAAAATCATATTGGGTGCAGTGGATTCGATTACTGAAGAGGAAGGTGTTCTGAAACGAGTTCTGGAAGTGAAGACGGCTCGCAGAAGAGGACGCAGATATTGTTACCGAGAGCAGGGTCCCTAAATATTGAGAGAATTGCATGATGGAACTTTGGAGGACACCTCGGTATAACGAAAACCTTAAGAAAGTGCGCGAACGATTTTACTGGGTTAATTGCAAGTAAGATGTAAAGATGTGGTGCACAAAATGTCAAGTTTGTGCACAAGCAATGGGCCACATAAAAGAGAAAAGCGAAGATGAGGCAATCAACGTTGGAGTCCTTTCGAACGAATTGCCATTGACTTGGCTCCCATTTCCAATGTCAAATGATGGAAATAAATACATACTCGTGGCTATGGATTATTTCAGCAAAGGTTAAGTATATCCCTACCCAGCCAAGAGGCCACTGCTATCTCCAAGTACTGGTTAGGAAGGTGAGCCGATTTGGGGTGCCACTGAATTGCATTCAGATCAAGGACGGAACTTGAATCGCAGTGTTTCAGGGTGTGTGAACTTCGTGGAATAAGAAAACAAGAACGACAGCCTACATCCGCAGTCAGACGGAATGGTGGAACGCATGAACAGAACAATGGGAAAATATTTAGCGAAGGTCGTGTCAGATCACCAACGCGACTGGGACCAATACATACATCTTTTCTTCTAGCCTACCGCTCATCTGTTCATGAGACAACTGGGCAAACGCCCGCTAATATCCCTTCGGCCGGGAACTACGTCTACCATGTGATCTACAGTTTGGTTGTAAAACTAATGAAGAAATTGCCGGTGAAGACTTTGTAAATGACCTAAGACGGAAAATGGACGTAATTCATAACCAGGTGCGTGAAAGAATCCAAATCGCAAGTGACAGGATGAAAGACCGGTATGACATCAAAGCTGAAGGAGGAGGTTATCAACCTGGAGATCATGTCTGGCTGTTTTAACTTCAACGTCGCTGCGGTTTGTGTCCAAAATTACAACGACAGTGGGAAGGACCGTACGAGGTCGTGAAGAGGATAAATGATGTGGTCTACCGAATTAAAAATTGCCGAATGGAAACCACGAGTCGTTCATTCGAATCACTGGCCCGTACGCTGGAAGTAATGAAAATGATGAAGAAAAGACCGCACGAGTTTGTGAGCTGGACATGCAGGAGTGCACATTTCACGAGTTTATGTCTCAGTATAACGAAAAGCATCAAGCACGTTATGGGGTAACAATGGAGGTGCAACGGATCTGTTTGCGCTACCCCAGGAATATGCATTGGCGCATTGTGTCCTAGGGTTTAGATATGACCAGAGGTGTTGCTACTGTATTCAAGAGAAAATATGGAAGGATAGAAGAATTAAAGAACCAACAACCAGATATTGGGAAAGTTCTGCATCTGCACGACGTCAGTCACTATGTTTATTACCTTGTCACAAAAGTAAGTCATATCACAAGGCATCCTATGAAAATCTTTGGGAAACTCTGATTGAATTAGCAACAAGTACTGCAAGACAACGTCCAGAAGATTGCCATGTCAAAACTGGATGTGGTTTGATGGACTGAACTGGAGAATAGTGAAAACATGTTGGAAATACTGTTCCGGTACACTGGTTGCATCTTAGTCTGCAGCTACCACCATGGAATGTTGTCATATCCAAAGAAGACAATTGACTGCCACTTTTCTAACCTCCAACTGCACTAGAGGCTCCAGCGCAAGTATCGGCATGATTTCACAACGCGCCTGAGACGGATCGCAACTAAGGAGGGGGTAGTGTAACGAATATTGCGTCATCCCGCGGCGCCACTCCGAGGTGCCTGCTGGTTACGTCATCTGCCGGTGACCACGAGCCGCCGGTGAGCACGAGTTGCATCACCTGCCGGCGGATTCCTCCAGAACAGTCGCGGTGTCCGGAAGATTCTGGATTGTCTTGACAGGTATAAATACGCGACGGCCGGCGACCGCGAGTCAGTCTTGAGTCCGCAGTGGAAGCTGAACTGTGAAGTGTGTGCATCGCGGTGAATAGCTGTGCAGTGAGTGTGCTCAGTGAAGTGAACCGTTGTCAGTGCATCGTACTGTGGTCGGTGACGTGAACGGTGACCAGTGCATCGAACTGTGATCAGTGCAGTGAACTGTGGCCAGTGCTTAGGACTGTGCGAGTGTCAAGGGAGTGTAGTGTAAATAACTGAAGAGAAGTGTAGTGTAAATAAATAATCAAGTGTTTTCAGTGATTGTGTTTAGTAACAAAATAAACGTTTTTGTTAAAATAATACGAGACTTTTAATTCACCACCTAAAAACGTAACAGTACGTTATTTAAAGCAAATTGAATCGTAATTTCAGTTTGATCCTATTTGACTAGGGCAGTGGTAGAGGTAACATTTGACTGACGTTAAGATCAGAACGCAAGTTATTGTGTATGTTATATATTGCTGCCGTGTGTTTGTCCTTTGATTCACTAGACATTTCAAACGAAAGAATTGGTCGGTTTTAGAGGAGTAGTTTGCACTTTCAGAAATAGGAGAAAAAGCGAAAACGGTGACCTCGGAATTATTGTAAAAGCAACTTTTGTATTTTCTCGCACTGGTAAACCAAAGCCACCTGCGGCAGGTAGGGTAGCTGTCCGCTAGGTGGCCTTGCCAGAATACTGCACGTCAAATGCCACGAAATGATTCAATGTAAAAGTTTAATTTATAAAAGTTACTATAAATCGTAGAAAAAGTACCGTATGAAACTCGATGTAATGGGTATATAACACTCCTGTGAAGTTTACGACACTCGCTCGTATCGTAATATCACACCCGTGTATTAATACCCATCATTACATCATCGTTTCATAATGTACTATTGTTGAATGTCCGATAGTTCCTAAAACGTCATCAAAACACGGTTTCGAAGTGATACTATCTGCGCAAAGTGATGCACTGCCAGAGTGATGCAGTGTGCTTTCTGCACATTATCGTTTTCGTTCCCTGTTATCTACATGCCAACATATCGTTTTCGTTCCATTTTAACTACTGCGGATGAAGAGGAAATGCTGATAATCACCATTAATAGAAACCGGGACGTGTCCGTGTCGAAAGTAACAAAACTCTTCCACGCGAACGGCCACTCCACCGGGAACTGGCCCAGTTCGCAAATGTAGTGTTTTGCTCAACACAAAATTATGACAGTGAATTGTTTTTGTTTGATGATGATAGCAATAAATTATTTTCCATTAACTATGTTCAATTGAATAAGACGGTTCTAGCAAATTTAAGGCATATTAGTATTCTTCAAAAAATCACATCAACGAACACTATTTATTCGTTTACGGCATCGTGTAAAAATATTAAACCCTTTGCATTCTATTTAACAAGATCCATGATAATCTCATGATTGCCCGTAACATATCGTCACAGAGGTTTGCTCGTTGATATCTTTTATTCACATTCATAATGGGGGGAAATGGTGACAAATATATTTGCTGCTAAACATTACCCTTCTTGGAATTGCTTACATTCCATTTTTATGTCTATCTTGATGTGAGAGATTGCTCCCATTTTTTTTCATTTTGCTATCATTTGGAGATTATAACTTTCCTGGTGAACAAATAACTGTTAAATTATAAATTTTTGAATTGAAATGAAAGAATTAAATAATAAAGTTTTAGTAAAGGTCACTGCGCTTTAAAATACTGCATAAGTCACAATGAACATCAACTATAAAAATTAAAAAAGAAAATATATAAAGCGGTGGATACACAGCAAAAAGTACATAGATAATTACGGCCCTTGTAGATTGAAATACGAGACATCACCCATTTAAATAAGTGAGAAAATGATATCACTGCATGGATCCGTGCATTAGACGTCCCGGCATTCAATCTACGAGCCTTCTCCCCTTCCTGCAAAGCTCCCCCCCCCCCATTACGTGCACTTTCGGCGCTCTCGCGGGCAGACTTTCGGCTCCTAAGTACAGAGCGCCCGCGGGAGCAGGCGTTGTGCAGGCCTGAGGTAAACCGAAGCTAACGTAACCTAGTATGTAACTTCCAAATTGCTGATAAATTCACTTCTATTAATCAATATCATACAACACAAAAGTAGCGTTTATAACAGGCGGATTGGTTTGATGAGGTTTGAAAATTTCCGATGGAAATTTCAATTACTGATACTAAAAATAGTGTGTATGGCTACGCCTATGGTATTTGGAGAACCAAAGAATATTTTCCAAAAGTGTTTCAATGATGAACAACTAAAGATTAAAATAGATCCGATAAAGAAAATAAGCAAATGCGCATGACTTACCAATTCACAGTAGGGATGATAAAAGCCATCGTTGATTGTCTCACACCGCAACTGTGTGTTTTTATCCTGCAAGGAGAGGTCAACAATGCATAATAATTTAATGATAAAGATAAACGATGTGAAATATGTATAGTTAATAATGAAAGTGAAACAAGCAATATGTGCGTGAAAACGACCTGAGGCACTAATACACAAAAGCGATCCGTAACAAATAATCGCAATTTCTCGGCTTGCACGGCAGTTATGCCGCAGGACGTACTTGGTGTGACCTGATCGTTAATTTTAGATCTCTCAAAAGCTTTTGACGTCATTGATCATGGCATTTTACTTTCAAAATTACCTCCATATGGAATCCGTGGTATTGCTCTAGATTGGTTATGTTCGTACCTTAAACAACGATCTCAGAGAGTTGAAATACCTTACTGGAATGATGGAACATTACGTACGCACCTTTACGACTCTTTGCCCGTTGCATGTGGAGTTCCTCAAGGATCGATTTTAGGCCCTATTCTGTTCCTATTTTACGTAAACGATATGCCCTCGACGATTCGAAACGGAAGAACGGTTCTCTTTGCGGGTGATACGAACAACCTTTGCAATAAAGAAACAGTAAATAGTACAATATCAGATGTTTCAAATTGGTTCCGAAATAACAAATTAATAGTAAACGCAAAGAAAACGGTTTTAATGCAGATTTCCATTTCAAATAAACAATTCTGTGCTGCATTGAAAATGAACAGTGTACCATTGACTGATGTTAAAGCAACAAAATTTTTAGGTCTCTCAATTCAGTCAAACCTTAAATGAAACGTCCATTTAAATGAATTGAACACAAAATTAAGTTCATTAAGTGTACCATTGACTGATGTTAAAGCAACAAAATTTTTAGGTTCCAAATCCCACCCACGTGATTCATGTAAGCCTCTCTTCATGAATCTAGGAATTCTACCATTACCGTGTCTTTTTATTTACGAATCAGTGGTTTTTGTCAAAAATGACTTGCTCAAGGGCGGGAATATATTTTCAGAAAATGCTGATGTCTATTACTATAACACTCGCCGTAGGAATCATATTCATCAGGTGACAGTATCAACAGCTCATTACAAAAAATTCACATACAATGCATGTACATTATTTTACAACACTTTGCCAGATGACATTAAACGATTAAATTCAATAGAAAAGTTTAAATCCCAAGTGAAATCGTTTCTGCTGCATAATTGTTTCTATACAATTAGAGACTATACTGAGCATCACAAGAAAAGTAACATTAATTTTAACAATGATACATAATGCATTATTTACCATTTGGACTGTATAAATTAGTATAAACAACCTGTAACAACTATTGTACTACGGCTTCCGGGTCAATGACCCCCATCTCGATCAGGTTTTTCGTCCAGTTTCCCTGATCCATTGAGCAAATGCTGAGATGGCCCCTTGTATTGCTTCTGGGCGTAAATGTAACTTCATTTTCTGTGCACGTCTTCTAGTATTTTTATTTATTTATTTATTTTACGTCAGAAAAACAGTTAAAAACTGCGTATGACGTGCTATGGGGAAAAGTGAATTGTGTGCACATTTTCAAAATTCTGTGATCCCTACACTTACTCATATACTACTTAAATTTTGAATTTTTGAAAGGGAGAAAAAAAAAACTCCCATGAAATAAAATCTATGTTCAAGGATAAACAAGCAATAAATTTTGAATTTTGAAAATTTTGAAAGGGAGAAAAAAAAACAAAAAAACTCCCATGTAATAAAATCTATTGTCAAAGATAAATAAGCAATAAATTTTGGCTCTTATTACTTCCTGCCGCGACAACATGGAAACGATAATTTGAATAATTGTATTTCCCATTTTGTATTCAGTGGAAATACAATTAAATTTAAAATTTTGAAAGGGAGAAAAAAAAAAATATTTGAAATAGATTTTATTACATGGAGTTTTCTCCCTTTCAAAATTCAAAATTTATTGTTTATTTATTCTTGAAAATAAATTTTATTACATGGGAGATTTTTTCTCCCTTTCAAAATTCAAACTTTTTGCTTATTTATCCTTGAAAATAGATTTTATTACATGGGAGTTTTTGGTTTTTTTTCTCCCTTTCAAAATTCAAAATTTAAGCAGTATATGACTTAGTGTGGGGATCACAGAATGTTTGAACATATGCACACAATTCACTTTTCCCCATAGCACGTCATACGCAGTTTGCAACTGTTTTTTGACGTAAAATAAATAAAAATAAATAAAATAAAATAAATAAATATTCATCATACGTACGAATTGCCAGATACAGCTGTAATGCTCTGTTGTTTCAGCGCACAATGGACTGTAAGTACCTTGTGCTTTATCGAGAGATATCGAACGCTTCCGTAAAATCAATTCACTGGCTCCTTGGTAATGGTCCCGATATACAAACTATTCTGTCTAGACGCTGTTTAGAAAGATTAATAGAGTAGTGAACGACTCTGTAACAGTGGCTAGTTTAATCAACCCACGTTTTTCAAGAATTGTGGTTCAGCTCACGAAGGTTCGAAAGTCTCCAAATTCAATATCAGTAGTTTCCCCCCAAAAAAATATTCGACACGTGCTTGTATCCGAAACTTCTTCTCAAGAACTCAAAATACTCGACAGAAATTTGTGCGCCTGCCCACAAAAAACATCACAGAGCGACACTACATTGGGAAATCTCTCCTGGGACATATTTACTATTCTTTCTTGAATCTCCAATAGTTCACGAAACGTCATAAAAAGCATTGCTTCGAAGTGATGCTATCTGCGCAGAGTGATGCTGTGTGCTATCTGCACATGGTCCTAATCGTTCTGTTATCCACACGTCAACATATTATTTTCGTTCCCTGTTAACTACTGCGAGGAAGGCCCTACACGTTCAGTACATGTAATCCAGTAATATCTTCCTACTATTTATACACCCGTCAACTCGCATATTTAATGCACTGGAACATTTTAGGATATTTTCTAACCAGATAAAGTCTAGGCCGCTCTTCAACAAAAGCAACAAAAATGAAGTTCAAAATTAACGACCAATAGGTCGACTCTTTTGTCAGATTTCTCACAAATACTAGAGAAACTGTCCATACAAATACAATTAGAGAAACCTCCATACAAATGGAAACGTTTCTCAGTACGAAAATGAAGAGTTTTTATATTGCCAACATGGATTTTGAAAATAAAATTTTTACGAAAACCGTCAAATTTTCGTTTCTTAAAAATGTCACTTAATTAATCGATCAAAATGAACCACTTTTTCGAATATTTTGAGATAATTTAAAAGCATTTGACGTCACTGATGATAACATTTTACTTACAAAATTACCTTATAAATAATGCGTATTGTTCTAGATTGGTTATATTCGTATCTGAAACAATATCACTGAGTAGAAATACCGTAAATGAAATGATATTTACTGACATATTCCATTCACTGACAATTTCACATGAGATTCCGCAGGGTTGGCTTTCAGACAGCAAATTAATGAACACGTATTTTGTTTAATTTTCTCCATTTTATATGTAATTGTCGAGTAAAAGCTCAGTTTTGAACGTTTTTTGCTTATTTTGATTTTCGTCGATTACCGCACCATGTTTCATGATAGATCATGAAACGGAAAAATCATTAAAATGAAAAGTACGTATTATTTTCGAAGAATCCGAAACTGCAATAACAAACGGAGGCTAACTATTTTTATTTTCCCCTATGCCCATGCCCGAGGGAAATGGGGGGGGGAAGGGTCGGGTTTGGTATCATTGGACGGGACATACGTCGATACAAACAACTTTCATTACCCATTTTCCTGATCCGATGGCTACTTTTCGAGATCTTCTGAAAACCAGTTTTAAATGGAACACCCGTTATAACTCTATTTACGACTCGACGTAGTAATAATATTCAACAAGTGTCAGTATCAACAGATGACTATAAATATCTCACACATGTAACACGTGTAGTATTTTACAATATATTGCTAAATGATATCAAACGATTAAAATGGCTACGCAAGTTACACTTACATCGAAATGGAACATATACAACAATATCGACAAGGCATGGTCTCCACATGAACCATCTTGGACAACATACACTCGGTAGTAAGCTGGGCAACAAATGATGAGTTACCTGTCAAAAACCATCCCTTTCAAATTCCTTAATTTCTTCACCCTCTACCCCTATCCCGAAACTTTATCGGTCCTCCTTTCACCCTACTAACGATACTTCCATTTCCAGTACCAGAAGATGCCCCCTTCTTTTGTTCTTGACATAAATGTAGATTTGCTATCTTCACGCTTGTGCTCTGTAGGGAATATAGTTATTCACATTATCATTCTCCGTGTTCTCAGGGCAGTAAATTTACACTTTCTACAGGGTACGATAAGGTGCCCTACCAGAAACTGTAGTGGATTAGCTTTTGGAATAGTTTTTATTAGATGAGAGCGGATACTTTCTTTTCGATTGTTGCCAAAACGCTGGTTTCTACCTGTTTTCATAATCCAACTTAATATTTATACGAGTTAGGATAGGGATCCAAAACGTCACACAAGTGTGTACAGATAGTACGTCTAGTTTTACGACAATTTTATGCTTTTGACGTTAAATAAAGAAAATAATGTTTTCATTATGTAAATGAAACGCTAATGGACTAGTATATGAGTTTTGAAAGAAGTATGTAAAGACCTCCTTTTTATTTTTCTTACAGTTTGCAAAATTGTATCATTAATAGTAAAAAGTCACAGACAAGCAAAAACAATTAGTGAAAAAGTTGTTATGCTTGAAAAGTCAATTCTATTATCAAGGTGGAAATAACAGATTGGTTGTCACGATGGGTTACTAATCCTATGAGTGATAGAAGTGACCATGATACTGTCAGTTTAGTTGTCCGGGAACTGCTCGAAACTGTGTGAAGCTAACCGACGACATTTAAATTGGTGGGGATCAAGTCAACAAGTGCCGTCACCCCATGATCGAAACTAGGGTTTGGTGTCAAGCTACGGAGGAGAATTTGAGGAAGTAACCCCTAGCAAGCAATTCTCTGATTCAGCAAAAGTGACAATGCCTTGCCGCACTGTAGGACCATCGATTTGTGGCGGAGACACGTGAGCACGGGGAGGAGGGGCAACGAGGACGTGCCCCTTAAAAATTTGAAATGGGCCCCGTACGTGTTAGAAATACGTAACGAAACATTTTATTTCCATAACTGTTCAAACACTGATTTTCCTCTCATGACAATTTGGAAAATTTGTCACACAATATTTATGGAAGAGATTCTTCAAGCCATCAAATGTGTAATGTGTAAATACTTCAACCCAATATCAATTTTATTTATTATTTGCATAATTAAAGTTACAATTTTGTTCACTTTTCAGTATGTTTATTTGCTAAGTTTTGATGTAGCTTAGTAGCTACATCATATGTAAATGAGAAAAGTTTAATGGAGGAGCCCAGAATGAAGTTGCCCCCTCTTGTTTTGGGATGAAAACTCCTGAGCGCGGAGAACTGAGTCTCACATTACTCCGAAAACATTGTCTTGCTTCTGGAAAGGGGGAACTCATCCCATTTCTATGACTAGCTTCAATAGTGACAAGACTAACTAGTAATAAGCTCATGAAAAGCGAGAAAAAACTAATTACGTGAAGCAATAGCCCCCACGAATATGTGTACGTGTACGACAAAATGGACTCAATGGAACACATTAGCACCACACGTCAGCGTAGTTTGAAATCTCCGACACCAGAGGGCAGAGTGAACGAAAATAATCCAAGCTGTTGCATACAAATGTAGAGTTTAGTAACTGACAACTTGTTCAAATAATTAATACAAGTTTTCATGTACACTAGTCTCAGAATAAAAGATACGGAGTTTTGTAGCACAAACAGGGGTCGAAAATGATAACGTTTTACCAATGCACTTAGTGGGAAATTTCACTTAACGGAGTTACAAGTGTGATAATTCCATTTTGATGCATCTCGTTATGGGCGATAGGTCACAATCTGACACTGTCAAGATTTCGTGTTCAAGGTGCTTATAATTAAACGTCAGTAGCAGTATAACTCTCAATGAGGGCGTGTCGCACATTGCCAGTTAGTACAACTTGTTCTGTGGCGCCTCTATAGAAAGTGCAGTGTACAGAAAAAATGTCTAGGATATCAAGAGAGTGTGTAAATATTAATGACGATGATTTTGAAGAAAATATTACGCAATGTGTGGAGCAAAAGACCAGTAAATTTGAGAGAATGTCTTAGACTCAATAAATTGAATGTGACTGATCAAGCAATGTTTCGAATCTGGAGAAGAAAACGAAATTGAAAAGGAATATCTTGAGAATGAAGAAAGAAAAAATTAATGAGAATGCAAAATACTATAACGGAAAGACAAAGTCTGCGAGATTTGTGCAGAAAAAATTCTAAAGAAACTATTGTCAGAATTTTAATGTTTGCGGTAGTAACATTTTTGTACTTGAGTTTCAGTTCTCAGTTATAGTAGTTTTCATTAACATATTGTTATTGTTCAATAAATTTTATTTATAAAGATAAATTCGTTAATTTAAAGGTATGCTTAATTTTACTCAACGTTCCTATCCTTATATTCCTTCTAATGATGACTTATTAACAAATATATCATGACTAATATTTTCTATAGTCATTATTTATCGTAAGTTTGAAAGTTCTTTACTTGAAATACAATTTAATACTGAAATATTTGAAACTTTCCACTTTGCCCTGAAAATGTTGACTGCATATTATTACAACCATAATTGTTCTATTATTTTTAATGCAACTATTACAACTGTAATTGTTCGTTTTAGGAGCAGGTGAGTTTTATTTCATCCCTCAGTGTCTTTTAGTCAGACACTGTTAAGATCTGTGGTGGTAGCTGAGAAAAAGCCGAGCGGTCGGCGGCGGGCGCTTACGGGTGCTTCGGAGCCGTTTAACCGCGGAAGGCGCCGTCGGCCGGGCGAAGAGGAGCTTTTGGCCGGGTTTCGACTATGGCCGAGGTTTCTCCCATTATAGGGGATGGGAATGGTTCGGAGCCATGCCCACAGGCTGAAATTCCCTGGCGTGCAGAAGAGAGCTGGCTTCGAAATCATCCACGAAAAGTGGTGACTCTCCTCGACGTCAGTTTTCTCTTTGGGAAGCATTTGTAAGGGCAGCCACAACACAGAATGCTGTCTCTGAATTTAGAAACACAGGGATATGCCCTCAAATATTTTCTGATGATGTATTCGCTACAGCAGAATCAACAAATTGTGAACTGTCTGCAGAATCTTCAAAAGCTACACCTATTACGTGATTAGTGGACTCAGAATCTCACTACCTGATAGGAAGAACTTATTCCGGAGAAACTTTGTCAAAATCAAGAACCAAATTCAAGTAAGTCCACCGGCAGAAGTAGAAAAAGAGACATCATAATTATATTTCCTTAAAGGTTCTGCCAAGGGAAAAACATGAAACTGGGAAAAAAAAGCTTGGTACGTAAAAATTAAATAAATCATTACATCAGTATATGATTTTTTTAAAAATTTGATTTACATTATTATCAATATTTGTTTAAGCAGTAAACATTATTATCTAATTAGCTTCGTTCATTGCTCCAGTGGTGGAATAAATAGGAAAAAATGCACACTTCCAGAAAAATTCAAAAAATATGAACCAGTTTTAATGAAAGCGGCACAGACTTTCTATATATTATAGCAGATGATATCTAATAATTTTCGACGTATTCATCAATATTTTTTTAACAAAATGTACACTGTATTGTTGCTCCAAGCTTAACGTTTCACTCTGTCCCAGTTTCACCAACTATTTATTTGATTTATTCGGTCAAAAACAGTAAAAGTTGTTATGACGTATTTTCTGGTGTATAACGCCAGAAACGCTTCGCCCCCGCGAAGATCATCTGCGCACGTTTTCTTGAGTACCAGAATACCATCCCAACATTTTATCTATAAATATTTAAAAGATGATGATAATAATAATAATAATAACAACAACATTTTAAAAAACGCCAATTAGCAACATTTGAAAAATTAGACATTTTCTTTCGTGACCTAGAGAAAAACTATTTGCAACGGTAAACGAACTGCAGATTTGATTTTTCTGCATTGCTAACAATAGCAATTCACCCTCAGCTCTACTCCTACCACTACAAGCAAAAGGAGAGCTCAATAAAACGTGCGCATAGTGAAACTACATTTATGCACAGAAGCAAAACAAAGGGACATCTCAGCATTTGCTCAATGGAGGGGGCATTGACCCGCAAGCTGAAGTATACTACTTGTTATAGGCATATTAAGTCCTTTTAAATTACACAATACAAATGTAAACTAATTCATTCTATATAATTTTTTTGTTAAAATAAACATTGTTTCTTTTTGATCAGTCTAATCTCCACTTGTATAGAAACATTTATGCACCAGAAAATATTTTATATCTTAAATTATATCTTAAATTTCTTAAATTCTTATATATTATATATTATTCTCATATCTTAAATATCTTAAATTTGTGAATCATCTTTAATTGTTTAATGTCATCTGGGAATGCGTTGTAAAGTAACGTATATATACTACATTTTTATCTCGGAACCAAAGTAAAGGAGCAACTTTAGTTGTAATTTGCAAACCTCTTTACCGCCAATCAAACACCGCTCCCAAATTATAGCGTTTTCCATTCGTTGCACTGAAACCCACCCTAGTGCTGGGCAAAAACGTCATCGCTCCGCTGCACAGTGCTGCCCCACACGCGTGAAGGGCAGCTACGAATGAAACGGATTCCGGAACTGAGTCAGTGCGTGTGCGCTACGCAGTGAGATTGATTGATTGATTTTTTCGTATCTCCGGGCGCGACAACTGCTTCGGTCATTAGTCCCGTTAGTGTAGTGCATGTTTTTCTCGGGCGATGGTGGTGATTTTCCCCTCGCTGGATGGCGAGATCCGGCACCGACCTACCGTCGGCTAGTGGGGTTTACCCCTAACCAGGACTCTCCCACCAGCGGGGCACCGCCCCAGCCGGGACAAGCTCTAAACTCCCGACCGGTCTCCCGGAATATGTGGTAGTGTAGTGCATGTTAGTGTGAGTGTGTAAGGGGAGAGGATAGGACAAGGAAGGGGAAGGACAGATCGCGCGCGATACGTGGTCCGTTTGGTAGGGTACTGCTCCGGCATTCGCCTGGTGTTGATCGGAGAAACCACAAAAAACTACCGATCAGAGCAGCCGGCCGCTAGAATTCTCCTCCAGACAGCGACTGAATTCGACCTAGCTGAAAAGCTAGTGTCGAAAATCCTGCCGGCGTCAGGACTCGAACCTAGGACATCCCGGTCAGAGGCGCTGCAGTGGCATCAGTTGATGCACTGAGCTACCGCTTCCGGTCGCAGTGAGATTGAATACAGCTGTTCTTGATCTGTCATGCTGATGGAACTCGAAAAATAATAATTTGGAATTATAAGCATTGTTATAATTTTTATGAAGTCTTTTGGTAATTCTTACTTCTTAATAAGTTATGAATTAACGTGTCATTTCTTTATTTAAAAAACTACGAAAAATTCAAATGCGTATGTGTCGAAATTTCATTTTTCGAGATTTGCCAGTGATCGATATAGTACACAAGATTTTGAACCGAAAGGCTTCTGAAGAATTGATTGTTATTGAAAACCATAAAAATATTGACATGTGCTGGTATATGTGTGGGTGTGCGAGAAACATTTCTTGGCACATATATTTGAATGATTTTGTAAGGGTTACTATCTCTTTCCTCTTTATTAGCGTTTCGAAATTGAGACGTGCCTACACTTTGGTTTCTATATAGCACTGGATTTGTTAACATGAAGTTATTCAAGGTTAAATTTTAGGAAAACACAAACCGATTTTCCAAACTTCGCGAGTCACAAAAATTATTTTAAGACATTTCTTGTAAAACATAATATACTCCATCATTCGAAGTCTCTCCGCGTGACAGAAGATCCTCAATTGCCTTCAATTTCACCACGAATCAATTTCAATGGTTCCGTTTTATTGTGCGAATGAAACATGCGTGTCTTTGCACTGGTGCGCCCTAGCGGTCGAATTTGAACACGAAAGCTGACCTAAGTGCGCACCAGTGCGGCAAATGGAAAACGCTATTAGACGCAGTGGCTGGCATGTCGGGGTAGGAGAGGAGGAGACCGTAAGATCAAGTAGCTCCAGCAACTTTCCTCGTTTTGTTTTTCCCATTCAAGACTCATGACTGTCAGGTATGCGGCTCACAAGGTGAATCCTTCCGAGCTGAGCGAGGCAGGGAGGGAAGGGAAAGGAAGAATTTGGTTGGCTGCACTTTTACATGAGCAGGTTGACGAAACCTTTGTTCTCCGACTCTGTCCAGTACGTTCTTGAAAGAAAACTCTATTGAAGCTGTGGAGGGACGTTAATATTGATTTATTAACCACAACGAAATAATAATTATATAATTGTAGCCGGCTGGACAAACTACAAAGATATCTCGTAAAACAACCACGAATTTCATAATCATTTATAATATTTTTTACTATCAATATTATTATTCTTATTATTAAGATTAGTAACACTCAATTCCGAAGTACACATTCCTCGAAATCTGTAATTAAAACATTTATCTATAAATTAATTAGCAAATTCATTATCGAAAAAAATAATACAAATATCATGGTTCCTTAAATTGACAATGTTGGCGAATCTTCTTTCTAAGAATAAGTGCTTTCTTGTCCTTCCAACTAAAATCGCTGCATTCGCCCACCCCAAAACCTGAGAGCACGCGACTGTCTAGGGGTCGCAAAAAGCGGAAGGGATGCCGAAAGTATTTCCTATGATTGCCAAATTGCCAAAACAAGAACAGGTGCTCTCAGACACCATCTCCCACGATAAAAAACATGCGCTACACATGTACAACGATTATAGCACTTGACGTATCTGAAAATATCAACCACTCAGTCACGTGGGACAGTTGGCGAAAGTCCACCTAAGTACGCAAACACTAATACATTCAACTGAATCAAATTTGCAGTTGTTTTTGTGGCGTATGGGGTACTCCTAGTTCGTTGTGTATCACACCATGCCTTCCATAATCTTTGAATGTGTGTGAATTCTGTGCACTCTGCTTGCGAGTTCGGAACTCACTCGGAACAATGGTACGTAACAAGCACCCAGATGGGGCTACGGGCTCCCATGTGCACGTAATGGTTCAGGACTCACAAGGAACCACGAATTGTCACCGCTTTGATTGGGGAGTGCAAGGGACCTCTCCGCTAAGAATGTCTCAGAGCAACGGTGGGTGCAGTGAGAGGGTCAGAAAATACTTCTGGTGAAGATAGGCGGCACCTTAGGTTTCTAATTACTTATAGCAATAACGAACCACATTACATCGACTTAAAAAACCATGATAACATATTTACAGCATTATATTTTTTTCAATTTTTAGACACACTGTATCGAAATAAGTATTTTAGTGTCGTGTCGCCCGATCTGCCTGTCCCCAACGCCTGCAAAGATACACGTTAGAAATTTTACAGTTGAAATTTTCTTCGTTTTTCTACGTCGATCTTCTCCATTAAATAAAGGAATATATTTTCCTCTATCACTCTTTGTGTGTAGTTAATTGATTTCGTGTTTTCGGGCGCGTCAACTGCTATGGCCATTAATCCCGTATTGTAGTGCATTTTCCCCATGGCAGGTGGCGATGATCTTCCCCAGATGAATGGCGAGATCCGGCGACGACCTACACGTCGCATAGCTGCCTTTTACCCAACCATGTATCCCCACCATCGGGACACCGTTCCGGTCTGGACAAGCTCTAAGCGAACGACCGGTCTCTTGGCATGTGTGGTAGTGTAGTGCATGTTAGTGTAAGTATGTGTAAGGGGAGAGGATAGGACAAGGATGAGGAAGAAAAGATCGTGCGCGGTCCGTGGTCCGTTTGTTACGGTACTGATCCGTCATTCGTCTGGTGTTGATTGGAGAAATTACGGAAAACTACCGATCAGAGCAGTCGGCCCGACTGAATTCAAAAAGCTGAAAAACTAGTGTCGAAAAACTATCGGGACTAGAACCTAGGACCTCCCGGTCAGAGGAACTGCAGTGATTTTTGTTGATGCCCTGAGCCACCTCTCCCGGTTAAGGGGTGAGGATAGGACAAAGAAGAAAAGGGAAGATCGCACGCGGCCCGTGGCCCGTTTGTTAGTGTACTGCTCCGGCATTCGCCTGGTGTTTATAAAAAACACGAAAAAATACTGATCAGAGCAGCCGACCGATAGAATTTCTCACCAAACCGCAGCTGAAT
This sequence comes from Teleogryllus oceanicus, assembly GCA_964035755.1. Lineage (NCBI taxonomy): Eukaryota > Metazoa > Arthropoda > Insecta > Orthoptera > Gryllidae > Teleogryllus > Teleogryllus oceanicus. Next base: position 190,419,128 of record CAXIVR010000001.1, read on the forward strand.
TCGATCTAGCTCTTTTGCTAGTGACCAAAATCCTGACACCATCGGGACTCGAACCCCAGGACTTCCCAGTCAGAGGCACTGCGGTGACATTAGTGAAGCCCCGAAGTACCCTGCCACCGGTGTGAGTAGATACTTAAATACATAATCCAGGTATGCTGACGGTTTTAATTAATTTACAGATATAATATGGAATTTGGCAGAGAAAGCTTCGTTCAAGACGATACACAGTGATCTATTTTGCTCATTTACGGGGACATTTGCCTTGGAACCAAAGTTGTTGAAACCTCAATGTATCGATTCAGGATTATGAACAGAAGCTTGAATTGTTCGAAAAAGGATGAATAGACGATATTATGTGAAAAGTAGACCGATAAGACTTCCTGTAATTCAGCGTAAATTGCGGAGCGCATTCAGTCGAGCGTGGACGTCGATCACCACACCAGACGTGTCTTTACCACTCGTTCTAAAACTTAAACACACAGCAAGTGAGCAAATTTGGATTGATTGATTGAGTTTATAGGGCGCTTCAACTGCTAAGGTCATTGGCGCCCATGTTAAAGTATTTCTAAAATAAATAAATAAATTGACGTAACAGTAAAAGTGTTCCTGATGTAGTTTACCAGCTAATTTAAAAGCACATACATACCCTAAAAAGAAGAGCTACAATTACGCATAAAAGATACAAGTAGTTAAAAACAAAGTTCAAAAACGTAAAGCTGAGGCCAGGAAAACAAAAACTTTATTGCCTTTATATGTCAGATAAAATTATATATTCCGCATTCTGTCAAAAAAAAATAAAATAAAATTTGAGAGCGCGGGCTCGTCATCTCCGAGCACCTCTCGTAGAGAGTTGCCTAGACCATGTCTTCGTCGACTGCCAACAAATTTCAAAAAATGCTGGACGACGTGTTCCACAGAAAGAACCGCCCTGCATGAATCACAGGTAGGAGGAGATTCACCTCGAATGAGAAAACTGTGAGAGAAGTGGCAGTGACCGATACGAAGACGGGTTAAAATAACCTCCTCACGCCGGGAAGGTCGGGATGAGGAACGCCAGGAATTAACACAATTTTTTATTGTGCTTAGTTTATTGGTGTATTGTGTCACTATGTTTGCCACGCTCTAAAGATGGATCGTTTTAGAAAAGCTTTAACATCGGACGATGGTACAAAAGCAATGTCAACATGAGTATTCCCCGTCGCCGATTTCGCCGCCTGGTCAGCGAGTTCGTTCCCCATGATTCCAACATGGCCTGGGACCCAACTCAGTACCAGATCTTAGTGGCGAAGCACAAGGCGATGAATTAAGTTTTGAATTGATTCCGTCAGATAGTCAGAGGAAGAACGGGAGATAGCTTGTAGTGAGCTGACAGAATCAGAAAAGAGAACTGCTCGGCGCAAAGTCGCTGACTCGATGTATTTTAGGGCTTCAAGAATTGCATACATTTCAGCAGTGGAGGTACTGCACTGAGAATGTAGCCGATACGATTTAGTCACTCTGATACAATAAAAACACTGTGTCGTTGCCGATGAACATCTGTGTATAGGAATACATGATCTGGATAGGCTACCCTCATTTCCTGAAAATGCATCTGGTAAACAAGAGGACTAGTCGTTTGTTTGGGAAGATTAGATAGTCTGAGGTCAATATTCGGTCGGAGGAGTTTCCAAGGGGGAATGGGGTGACTTGGGGGTTCAAAGGGGTGGGAAGGTCAACATTAAGGTTCCGCAAAAGCTTTCGCAATCGAATACCTGGAGGCTGATGTTCGAAGTTCGAAGCGATGTTCGAAGAATATATGATGTTTCATATTCAGGATGGATAATTATTTGGCGACAAGGATGATTACAGAGTCCTGATACTTTAACACCATAAGATGCTAATAAAATATCTCGCCGTCTTTTTAAGGAAGACTCCCCAGCCTCGGCTAGAAGGCACTCAATTCGGCTGGTGCGGTACGCACCTGTTGATAGACGGATACCAGCGTGGTGTATACTATTGATGGGTCGCAGAGTGGAGGGAGCTGCCGAGCCATACACTTCACTACCGTTATCCAAAACTGAGCGGATGAGTGATCTATATAACCGCAATAGGGTAGTGCGGTCAGCACCCCATGAAGTGCCATTTAGCATTCGAAGAAGATTAATGGGGGAGACACATCTGGTTTGTAGTCCACGGATATGACCACGCCACGTGAGTGAGTTTTCAAAAGTGAGCCCCAGGAATCTGGCAGAATGGAAGATTTCCTCCCAGGTAAAGGACTGGATTGCTGTGCAAATGATATATCCTACAGAAATGCAAACCGATACATTTAGTGGCAGAAAAATTAAAACCTGTTGTCGTGCTCCATTCATGGAGCTTGTTCAGCACTATTTGGAGTTGTCTCTGTATCACACTGATGCAGCTGGATGAACAGAAGATGGCAAAATCATCCACAAACAACGATGCCTTTACAGGACCACGCACAGTCGACGCTATACCATTGATGGCGATGGCAAACAGAGTGACATTCAGGACTGATCCTTGGGGAATACCATTTTCAAGAGGGTGACTACGGGAAAGCCTGTCACCCACACGGACACGGAAGGATCTGTTTGAAAGGAAGTTTTGGAGGAATAGAGGGAGCTTCCCCCTAAATCCCAAGAGTGCAGGGTTTGCAGAATGCCGTGCCTCCAAGTGGTATCGTAGGCCTTTTCTATATCGAATAATATGGCCACAAGATGTTGTCTCAAGACGAACGATGTAGAAACGGCTGTTGCCAGCGAAATGATGTGGTCCAAGGTTGATCGGTTTCTTCTAAACCAGCTTTGGATTGGCGTCAACAAATTTTTGTACTCCAAGGTCGAGACCAGCCGCTGATTCATCATGCGTTCCAGTACTTTGCATACACAACTTGTGAGGGAAATAGGTCGATAACTAGATGAAAGTGATCGATCTTTCCCTTCCTCGGGAACTGGCACGATGATGGCTTCTCGCCAAAAGGTAGGGATGGTGTGCTCTTCCCAGATCCAGTTATAGAGCCGGAAAGAAATTGCGTGGCTGTTTCGGGAAGATGTTGCAGCATTAAATTGTGAATTTCGTCTGGACCTGGTGTGTAATTTTCGCAAGCATCAGAGCAGAGCGCATTTCATACATTGAGAAAGGAGTATTGTAATCATTTGCTCAGGTCGAAAAATCCTAAGTGCTGTTTTCCATTCTTTCTTTAAGCAATAGGAAGTTGGGAACATAGTTTGCCGAACTCGACATACTTTCATAGTGAGAGGCAAGTTCCTCTACAATAGCGTCTCGAGCTGTGATCATTTGACCATTTTTAAGAAGCTGCCACAAGTTTGGGGAAGGTATCCTTTAATTTACGCACTTCCTCCAACCAGATGGGCGGGCTTCAGGAGGACTTGTCATGCTTTTTTTTAAAAGGAAGGGTATCCTTTAATTTGAACAAGTCCTCCCCAGACTAAAATGGTTCTTCTCGCCTTCGCTCTGCACCTCAATGAGGTCAATATTTGAGACGCGCCAACGCTTTCTTAAGAGCACCAACAGCCCTTGAGGAATCAAAGTTCCACCACGGAACGAAAGGGTGTCGCGATTTGCCGGTCGACTTGGGAATTGCAATGTCCGCAGCTTGTAGTACAGCACTGTTAAAATGTGGTGCCATTTCTTCCACACTGACAAACTCGCCCTCCGATAGACTAACGTTCGCTTGGAATGTCAGCCAGTCAACACGTCGAACACACAGTGGTGAGGGGGGCGCGCCAACCCACGAGCAAGTCCATCAATGTGGACGATAACGGGGTAATGGTCGCTTCCGCACAGGTCGTCTAGGATGGACCATTGCAGGACAGTTGCAAGTGAAGGGCTGCAGAGTACTAGATCAATACACGTGCTCGAATTTGTAACAACGGCAAAATAAGTTGGCTCACCGGAATTCAGAATAACCAAGTTCGCCGTGTCTATTACTGATTCTAATATACTGCCTCTCTGACAGGTGCGGGGAGTAGCTCGTTCCGTTTGGCAGCCCGTTGCTACCCTCGGTGTCTTTACTTTCACGGCATCAAAGAAGGTGCGAGAGAGATCAACAGGGTTCCTCGCCTGATACCGACGTTTGGCCTCAGGAAAGGACACTTTTTCAATTGCTTGAATCTTCTGTATGGCGCGTTCCCTCAAGAAAATAGGGCATTGCTTGTAATTAGCCGGGTGGTCACCTTCGCAATTAACACAATGCGGTGTAGTTGTACAGGGTTCAGGTTCGTGCATCGTTCTCCCGCACTTATCGCACACAGGGTTATCTGCCATGCACCGCTGCTGTGTATGACCGAAGCTCTGGCACTTATAACACCGCAAAGGGTTGGGGACATATTGCCTTACATGAAGATTATAGAAACCGCACGAGATCTTTTGAGGGAGAGTTGGAAGATTAAACGTGAGAGTAAGGGTGGAAGTGGGGATTTCTCGCCCATGCTCCCTCCTCTTGATCCTATATACTTCCGTCACTCCCTGGCTCTTAAAAAGGTTATTAGATCTTCCTCACTCTCCGCAGAGAAGTCTTCATGGTTGACCACTCCCTTACATAGGTTAAGTGTTGGGTGAGTGTCACTTTCACTTGGAGGCCGGCAATCTGCTTTGTTTTCATAATCTTATCTATTTGGTCATTTGAGCATGGTACCATTCCTTTGTCGCACCACAGCTTGTAGATTTCCATAAGTTTTTTTAATTGCGCGCGCTAAACGGACAGCACTTACCATTTTAAAGGATTTTCCTTCCTCAGCGCATTCTATGAGGAGGAATCTAGGTTTCTTTGGCCTATCTTCTTCTTTCGAAAAGAAACTATTCAGATCAATAGTTGGTTCCGGACATCGCCTCTTCCTTGCGGAAGAGGGCGGGGTAGAGGGTTCCATGAGATGGATATCAGATTCATCCCCGTGGTCCCCACCCACCACGGAGCCCAACAAGGGGACACTCCATCGGAGTGTCAGGGTTGCCACGGGGATATAGTGGGGGGATAACACAGCGCGGCACCACCGTGAATCCCCCCGCTCACCCTGGAGTTCAATACAAGACCTAGTCCAAGCCGATTGATCGGGAGTGGGTTAGCTCCCGACCGCCCGTCTAGAAGAGTCCGAGGCCAAAGCAAGCGTATTGAAGCCTACAAGGAATGTTCCCCAAAATACGTAACAACGTATCCCTAAGCGCAAAGCAGAACGTAGCACAAGGTGAGTACTGGGGAAACAAACAGACCCCTCAACCGCTAGGACACACATTCCCTTCGACACAGGTCGCCATGCACGGCAAACACATGGGTGGGCGTTCAGCATACAGAGAGAGCCAGTGAAGCCAGCCTTCTATTGAAGAGGGAGAAGAAAGGAAACAGGATGTTATAAAAGAATGTGAATGAACAATGGGGAGAAGAAAAATGACTTGTGAAAGAAGGGAATACTTGAGAGCCCTCCCTGCATCCCCCCGTCAGGACGTGGAATGACCCACCTCGACGAGAGCAAATTTGGGCTGTAACTTGAGGGCATTGTTCTGTCCTTTCCTTCTTTAGGGATTGGAACAATCGTGGCTTCACGCCAAATCCTTGGTAAATATTTGGTTCAACACAAATCTTGTTCAAAATACGGAGGAGAAAGGAACGAGAAAGAAATGCGGAGGAGAAATAAAAGGGGCGGGCAACTGAGATAACACATTTTTAAGTTCTTGAGATACGACTTGTCCAGGCCAGATATAGACGTAGCAAATAGTAATCGACATAGTGCCGAAGTTCACACAAATGCAAGATATCAGAAGAGTGGTTCGTACTCTTTTCTTATATCGTCTACTTCTTTAGACACCAGAGTGTCTGAGACAAATGCAGCGACTCCGCAATCGGCACGAAGGCCATCATCAATGTCTTGCCTGTAACAAAAACCAAGAAGAGAGAGGGATGCTCAGGAAGGAATGTGTTTCCAGCAGGCAAGTAACACCGGGTCTATGGAAATTATCAGCTTTAATTCTTATAAACGAGTAAGCAAGCCATTGAGGTTCAACAATTTGAGCCAATTTGAGCCATAATTTCTAGATGTTAAATTCTTTTTGCTTCTAGGGAGTTATATGTCAGGTTTCTTTTTCTTCTTTTTCCTTCTGTGGTGAAGAATGATGTGAAAGAATGTGTCAGCGAAACATCGAACCATATTTACAGGGTTACGCGTCAGGTAACGACGTCGTGCCTCAGGAAAGGAAACTTTCTCAGTGGCCCGGATCTTCTGGATCTTTCTTTTAAGACGATGGGGCACTGATTCGAATTAGATGGGTGCTTTCCAGAACTATTTACGCGCCTTGGATCTGCGGGAATGTTCGAGTCGTTACACGAATCTTCTCTACAGTGTACGCAGATTGCGGCGCTCATACAACGAGGCTACGTATGGCAAAATCTCTGGCATTTAAAAGCAGCGCAAAAGATTTGCTACATACGGACTGATACGGAGATTGTAAAAGCTACATGCTGTATTCTCTGGCAGAGATGGATGGTCGAAGGCCAATACTGGCCAGCGTTGAGGTAGGCGTGAGTACTCCATTCACTCTCCGGTGGATCCTGTAAATGCCAGTCTCACCATAAGATTGAAAGGTTTTCAGGTCTTCTTCCGTTTTTGACGCTAAGTCCTTACCGTCATTGCTACACATGATGAGGAAATGGGACATTGTAGGTCTATCCGTCTCTTTGAAAAAAACTATCAATCGAGAACACAAAGAACTGTGTTTCCCCTTGATGAACGAGAAATAGCTATTAGATTTCTTCTGGATGTGTTTCTCTTTGAATAATAAATGTTACTTACAAAAACATGGCACACCAATAGGAAGTACTGGTAATCCAGTTTTCTCGGAGACCGTCAAAGGAAAGCTTGAGTCTGACATTCAAAATTTCATGTTGAATTCTATCAAAGATATGTAGATGATAACATCGAAATATTAAAAAAAGATAAGATTTTGTTTAAAGCTTTTAATGAATATGATCAGGAATAAAATTTACAATAGAAAATGAAACCAATAATCAAATAAACTTTCTAGATATTACTATTGTAAAAAATCACAATAAATTGATAACAAACTGGTTTACAAAACCAATATATGCAGCAACTTTATTAAATTTTTACTCTAATCACCTAATGACTATAAACGAATCTATAGTTTTTAACTTTATTGATAGAATGATAAATATATCTGACCAAAGTTTTTATCAACAAAATGTGATGAAAATATTCCAATCGTTAAGGAAAAATTATTACCCTCCGAAATTCAGTCATATAAATATCAATTTGAACCTAAAAAATTATGTAATAAGTTACATCGGAATAATCTAATGAATGTCATCCTTAATAATAAAAATGAACTAAATGAAGTTAAAATTCATTTTAAATTATTTTAAATTACCATTTATTAACACTATAAATATAAATTGAATTGACTTAATAAATTTATTGTTAATTTAAAGTTAAAAGCAAATTGAATAAAACATGCAAAAGACTGAATCCCCAATGATAGAATGACAAATCTTCGTTTATTCAATTACATATCTAAATTGCCAACTACAATACATTTGACAAAAAAAGAAAATTACGTGATCGTATAAATGATTACAAACGCAATATTAAAGAAGAAGCTACAAAACATAATTCACTTACTAAACACAGAATTAATACCCATAATACTATAGATGTTGATAAACCCAAAATAATTTGTATAGAACAAGATTATTTCGAATGAATTACTTCTGAAACTATTATTATCAAAATTCATAAAGTTTTAAATTCAATTTTAGAATCTAATAAATTAACAAATAACTATGGTGTTTTATTATCTAAATGCAAACAATACGCAGTTCAAAATTTCTGTTACTTCCATACCTGCAACATCCTTTTAAAATCCTTCATCACAAGCTACCACGGCAACCTTTGCAAATATAAAGATTTTTCTTTTAATCTTCAGTTGCTGATTGATACTAAGGGAACATGTTCAATTAATTAAATAATTATAGAAAGAGATAAATGACCATTATCATTTACAACTTTTTAATTAATTAAACAGGTGGTCTCAAAAATATGATGTATACTTACTCACTTAACTTCTAAATGCAATTTAAAATGTGAAAATGTTATTAGATTGAGGTGTATATCTCCTTATATTGAATATATCTCCTTATAAATAATGTGATCAACAATTGTATCAATTTTCTCTAGGTAAGTTACAATATTTTGAAAACATTAGTACCTACCTAGAAAAAATTATAATGTAAAACAAATGTTTACAGAAATAATTTTCATTACTTGAAAAAGACGAAACAATTCGTTGAAACGCACTACGAAATGAGGAATTTAGCAATTGAAAGTAATAAAGAACATTGTCATAATTAATTGTCGACGAACGAAAAATTAATGGGAAAATTTAAAAATAATAATACAATTACAAAAATCTCTAATTTTGTAGTTGCAATTTTTTTTCAATTTTCGAAAAATCTGAGATATTAACCAAAATTAGTTCTGCTACATTCTCTTAAATGTCCTTCGCACTATTCAACTACACAATTTAAACAATAAATGTATAGCACTTTTCTTGAAAAAATTGAAAATGTCCGAGGAGCTTCACGTAAAGTACCCCCAAATTTTAAAATATCGGTTTCAAATCCCAGGGGCCGCGACATCAGCCAGAACGATTGGGGAAAATGTATTTTAAAGAAAATAGACTGAATAGTTTATGCGCTAGAGTTGTGCACAGACAGACAGACGGTCACACAGACGTTTGCTGCCAATCGATTTTTCGTTATGAAGGACGCACAAAACGGATTCTGGCTACAACACGTGTTAGAGGATTTTTTTTATTTTTTTTTTTTTACATTTAACAACTGGATTTATCTACTTTTTCGTTACCAGGGCTCGAACATAAGAGTTTTTGTGACGAAAATTCGCCGTTTTCCGGCACATGATTATAATACTTTTACTTCTTACGTTAGATTGTGCGATCAAGTAAAAACGATCACGATATTTTGAACACTGGTAAAAAAATCTAAAGCTATGTTGAATATCGTACAAAATGCGACCACATCATATCGATACTTTGTAGAGAATATTTTTTAAAGAAAGACAGAAACAATGTGATGGTTTATCACAAGGGAAATATAAAATACTAGGGAAAATAATATAAATTTAATATATCGTAGTAAACACGATAGGCGCAACAATGGCCGAAGGAAATTGATGCAAAAAATACGATATTTATTTATTTATTTATTTATTTATTTTACGTCAAAAACAGTTAAAAATTGCGTATGACGTGATATGCGTAAGCTGCGTATGATCGTTTAGGAAACACGGAAAAATATTAATACGAGTGATGGAAGGGGGAGAAGCAGAACACATAAATGTTTTGTTTAAGTAGGAAAGGACACGTGAGAAAATTCGTGGGAGTGTAAGTTATTTACGAAAGAATTAGGATAGCAAAGTCAAGGAATAAATGAATTAAAATGTCCCAACGAACAACCAACAGGACAGGAGCTCATGCGAGAATGAAATGTACTGCGCATCATACCGAAAGAAGAAAACCCGAGAGGGAGATAGTCAAAAGGCGCATAATATGAACAAAAGAGGAGAACTGATAGGGGTTGATGGAGTACAGATCGCAGAGAGAACGGATCCGGAGCTGATAGTGTGCAGATCGAGAGAGAGGGCTGTTCGCGATGTCGGTGTATTTATTTTTAAAGATAGCAGAACGTAAACAACATGACTATTCTTCGTTCCCCCTTAGAAAAAAGCTGATGTAAACAAACCTGAGATATTCATCCGCCTTGTTCCGATTCTCAATTGCCGACTCCGCTCGCACTACTTTCGGCCACGCGCACTCACTATAGTGAGTGCCAGTGACGAGTGAGAGTCAGTGGTCGCTCAAAAAGAGAACCCGACATCTGCAGATCACCAGACGAATATTAACATTTCTAATTGCTCCGCAAACGCATGCTTACAAACATTAACAGAAAGTACGTAATAGTAAAACTAATTAAATCAGCCTTAACTATCAGTTTGCAAAGTTAAATTTTTTAAAACTCTTTACGAGCATGAAGTGAACAAGTGAATGTCAATATCCAATTTACATTCGACTGTTTTATCTAATATTCTCCTTTAATCCCATGCAAACAGTTTACTTACGATCACTCTGCTTCAGGAAGAGGTTAAATTCCACCGATGTCTGAAGCAGATGATTCGATGTTGGAAGAGGAACTTTCGGTGATGACTATCCTGTTCACTGTCACTGAAGCCATCTACATCCCACATTCTCTCTTCCTCTTTAATAGTATGCCCTACACCAATGTTCTAGCGTCATTTTGGAAATACCTTGCTCGGGAAGTACTGAAAAGCGCTAAAAATGTATTTAAAACGTTCAATACCACACTTTTCACCACTCCGTAATAGTTTACCACTATAGTGTTTCACTATGGAAGGACCTGCATCGCTCTCCGACATCTTCAAGCGAACGTTTCGAATTGCTTGAAAAAACTCTCTAAACTGCTCTGCTTCACTTCGCATGAGCCTACCGCCGCCCTCCGTGCGTGACCGAACCTGCGTCTATCATCAATTCTTACGAAATGAACAGCTCCAGTTACTTTTATGGATGCGTTGGGGACAGTTTTCCTCTTGACTCTCCGGATTCATTTTTACCGCTAGAGCTGATACCAAGCAGACCCTGGACACAACTGTCACCGACATCCATATCTCCTCTTCCGGAAGGGCAGGCGTGAGAACAATGATATTATTTTGGAGTCTGAGTTATAGATTATAAGTTTCGTCTTGAATTTTAACATTGTGAAAGATATGAGCCACTACATCGAAAACTATTTTCTTCTGCACATGAATACGCCTGAGGTTGTAACGCGTCAACTACCAAATGGCAAGCATCCCAAAGTGCTATTGTTTATATCCACTTTTTTCTTAGGGTGAACGGAGAATAGGTTGGAAGTATTTTATATCACGGAATTAAAATCAGTAATGAAGGAAAATTACGTGTGTGGTGCCATGGACATCGAGGGAGTTACAAAACATGGTAAAATGGAATTGGAATGATCAATGCATCGATCAAGAAGGCAGAAGCTTCATAAAGGAAAGACAAACGGGGACACTGGTTGAAATTTTCGAATTATTAATGTAAGAAGATCAAGTTTTGTCATAAACACAATTAAATTTTACTATGATTTTTTTAGAATTGATTATAAGGAAGAGAACGGCCCAGCATTCAAACAAAGCGGAGGAAATTGTAATATTCATCCAGGAAATACTTGATTGACACAACAATTTGTGACAATGAGTGACACAACAATTTTAAATAAAGAATCTTTATTTAATAATAACAAATTGTTGTGTCAATCAAGTATGTTTTTTTGTTATTCATTCACAGCAAAGGAGATATTAGTTACAACTGGAGCCGAATCAACACGAGCAGAAAACATATTTCCTGCAATAAAAACCAGGAGGTGGTTTAAAATAAACGTAATATTTTTGTTTTAACTGAATTCCTGTAGAGGCAGACTATCGAACCTACGATAATATAAATTTACCCTGACACCAGCTAAACCCTATATAAATACGATAGGAAAAAATTGCTAAAATTTTCTGATTATAATAATATATATTATAGGGGAAAAGAGCAGTTACAGTAAGCAATCCTGTAAAAGTTGCAAATCTCTTCAACCAACACTTTCCTAGTATTACGCCTGACCTCACGAAGGGAGTACAACCACAACTTTCAACACTGCCGAAGACATTTTTGACACCCTGCTTATTTCCGAAACTTCATCCAGTGAAATCCTCAGAATAGTTAGTAAACTAACAAACATAAATATTCGTCTGGTTTGGATGAATTTCCAGAATTTCCAAATTTCCATTTTTAAAAAATGTGCACCTCTCTTTATTAATTCGTTAACTCTCATTTTAAACGATTCTTTACGCACAGGAATAGTTCCAGATATTTTCAAAACGGCAAAAAATCAGCGACTTTTTAAAGAGGCAACAAAAATGAAATTCAAAAATATCGTCCAAAATCTCTTTTGACAGCTTTCTCAAAATGTTTTGAGAGACTTTTCCACAAGAGAATGGAAAAACTTTTCAGGAAAACCGAAGCGCTTTCAATGCCTTGCCTACTTCTTTACGATTCTGTTCTTTTTTTTTTTTTCAAAACTGACTTGCGGTGGAAACATATTTTGCGTACAGAGAGATGCATGCATTACTGAGAGAGAAAATAATTTGTCTAAGATTATTCCCTCGAACTACTTCAAAGATGGCTGTGTGCGCGCACCACCTCCCTGAACGTCGAAAGCGACCGCAATCACATTTCTGCGGATTTTCGGCCCAACATTTGACACCTCTCCCACAACCTAGCTATATTTGCGGCCTTAACAATCTTCTATCTTGTCCCAAAATAATTATGACTTTTACATGAATCCCTTCACACAGAGGAATAAAGGGAAATGAACTTCCTTTACCCAATAACTCTGTATCTGGTACCCCTGAAAAATTCGGATATTATGAGCTTTACGACGATGGAATTTGAAATGGAGATAAAAATATTCAAAATTATCTCAAGTTAGGAATTTAATACTAGATCCTTCTTTTCCACTCCTGAACTTCAAAATAAAACATCAAATTCTTTTACCAAGGCCCCCTAATTGGTCATTTTAATTTGAGTCACAGTTATTTATCTAAAAAGACAAATCCAGACCCATGTCCCAATTGTAGTGAAATTATTTCTACATACCACTTATTAGTTGAATTTCATACTGATATCCATTCTTTATTAAATTCTACCTCGCACAGTGACAAAATTATTAAATTTGTGTGTTAGAAAATTAGAATATATTAATGTTTTTATTGTTGAAAGTTTTAAATTGTTAATAAAAATCATATGAAATATCAAATACGTAAATATTATAATGTAAAGTTTTCAAAGAGATTTTGATCGCTTATGCCAATGCAGTTACAGAGGGATTTAAATAAATTAAATTAAAAACTAGTGGTGCCAAAACAAAACGTACTTTTACGCCCGTTCTTTCATGCAAAATTACGCGAAAAGTACTCAAATTTTCGAAAAGTTGTACATGACCTTATTTTTAACCCATAACTGCCCGGCGTGTCCATATGGACACGCATTAGCAACAAGATTTCATCCTTTTGTATAGAGCAAATATTTATTTTAATTGAAGTTCAATTTGCATAAAATACATTTAGACACTCTAACGCACGAATACATATTTTAAAAAATACATTCGGAGATATTGGTTTTTCTGTATAATAAAAATATTCTAGCGTGTCCATTTGGTCACGCTGGGCAGGTGTGAAGTCAAATTTTGTTGTTGCGAAAATAACGTTTTAACTCTATTTTCAGCTTTATTTTTCCGTCAGAGGCTTTTAAAGGATATCAAATTTGGGTGTTACTATTCAAGAGGTTCAGGATATACTTTTTGAAGGAGAAAGTAATGCTCCAGTATCCGATACAAGGGACTTTTTGTGCGTTACATTGCAAAGACGGCGGAATAGAGCGCATGTGGGTTGACAACTCCGTTGTTGCTGTAGCTTCAACATGTGCTGGGGTTGAGCTGAGGACATAAGTCCTCAGTTAAAGAATACTCAGCAAAGATAAAAAGGCTATCCATTTTCAACGGCCATGTACAATAGTTGAAAATAATAGAAACATGAGGGGGGAGGCCCAATGGATAATAACGTTGCCATGTACAGAATAAACATTGCAATCAAGAAATGGTTGTCATGGTTAATCGTCGTACCGATACACAATGCTTGGCAACTGAAGAAAGAAGACAGTGTAAAAATGCCACAGCTAGTCTTTAGGTGAAAAATTGTTCCAGTTTCACAAAGTCTATAAATCCAGTAAAAGGTGCGCGAACACCATCAATCAGGCCTCTCATCACTTATATAGCGAGTGTTACAGAGGACACGAGATATGATTATTATATTTATATTATGATTATGATATATAAAAAAAAATTGAGAAGACGCGATGACACGGAAAATCATTCAAGCAAATCATCAGTAGTACGTAAATTATTTGTAGATTTATATTTGGAATATTCTGAAATTACCGTTCTCTCGAATGACAGAACTTCATTTCAAGTTTTCAAATAAGTGTTGTATCATTGAGGTTTTATAAAATTTATTGTTCTTTTTATTACCAAAAAACATTTTCGAACGTGTACTAGATCATAACTGCCCGACGTATCCATATAAACACAGGGTTTTTTTCGTAAAACTTACAAATGTTTTCATCAAAATATATTTTTAAGGAAATTTATGGCTGTTTCTTGAAGATTTGCAACATACATTTTTTCGAAAAAGAAAAGATAATTTGGGCAGTTAAGGTTTAAAAAAATATTTCATTAAGGAACAGATTACATGAAGGGAAAAACTATATTTTAGTTGTTGAAAGATTACGAAAAAAATTGAACTTTCGCAATTTTCGAAAAATCAGGGTTTTTAGCGAACATGAGACCTACACCATTCTGTTAAACGTCTTTCACACTATCCAACAACAAAATTTAATCAAAAACTTTGGAACTCATTTTTCGAAAATTTGGAAAATGTCCCAGGCGTTTCCATGTAAAGTATCCCCCAAAATTAAAATATTGGTTTCAAATTTAAAGGACCGGGACATCGGCCAGATCGATTGGGGATTATCAATTTTGGAGAAAATCGACAAAGCGGTTTCGCCGCTACCGTTGTTCACAGATGGAAGGACCGACAGACGTTTACAACACATTACGCCGCAAATTAAATAAGAAGAAACTGAAAACGTATACAAGCCTCACCCCATTCACCCAGAAACCATCAAAATTTATTTCTATTCCGTTCTTTGGAAAAATATCGCAGAAGGTTGCCCATATTCTTCACAAATACAATTTTCACGTTTCCTTTACCACACACAAATCCCTCAAACAGCTACTTTCACCTCGCAACACCACCCCACTCATGGCGAAATCAGGAGTTTATGAACTACACTGCCACAATTGCGAGGCTAAATACATCGGACAAACTGGTAGAAGCTTTAATACCAGAATTAAAGAACATTTACATGCATGGAAGCACAACACAAACAAATCGCACTTTGCTACACATCTTATAAACGCAGGCCATACTTTTCACCCAGACTCAGACATCAAAATTCTTGAAATAGAAAATAAATTCTGGAACAGAAGTGCTTTAGAAATCTTTCACATATTTCAAGCCAAACAGAAATCTGAGGCCCTTCTCAATGAACAAACTAATTTCCCTCTGTCCCCTCTGCTAATAATTTTACACACCCCGACGTCCCTAACTGACTCCCCCGCCTCCAAGACATTTCCAAGAGAACACTAAACAGACCTCCTCCGACCCCGCCGGATCTCCGGAAAGCAATAAAACCCCCGTGTCACGTTTTCTCTGGGCACAGTCGCTCGACTTTTGCCGACAGCAGCGAGGTAAGCAAAACGGCTCAACTTGCTATTCAATTATTTCCCATCTTTGTAATAACATTGATATGAATTATTATTACTATTCCCATTTCTTATATATGTATATGTATGTATGTATGTATTGTATATATATATATATATATATATATATATATATATATATATATATATAAATTTTGTTTTTCTTTTGAATATGAGAATGTATATTTCTTCACAAATATTTATAATCTGAAATTTGAACTGCTTGTATAGGTATTAATTCCTCTCCGCCCCTGCCACAATTAATTTTTATAATTTTATCTGCTATATGTTCCTTAATTTTTGCAATCATACAATGTGTCTTTCTGTATTGATTTTTGTTTAATTTGAACTGCTACTAATCCTCCTGTCCCCTTACTGTTTTTGAAATTTTATCTATCTGTAACTAAATATTTTAGAGTTATCCATCAATTGTAATTTAATTAATTTTTTTCTATCTTATTGTGTATTTATTTATAAATTTTTTTTGTATCTTTCTGTATTCTGTAGACTGACGATGACGGCAAAGCCGTCGAAAGCCGGCTATCTTAATAAAGCTGATATGTTGACGAAGATGACTTCTTTTATTTCTTCTTAGAAGGAATAATACATTTGTATGAATATTGTACATCTAAGTTCAATTTTAAATATCTTTTACCTGGCAAGTTTCAGACAGACTTATTAGAATGTACATTTGGGTACTATAGGCAATTGGCTGGTGGACAGTACAACATTAGCTAAAGGCAAATGTATGAAATAGAACAGAAACTTAGAATTCAGTCCACAGTTTCTGTGAAATTAGAATCTAAGATATTAGGTTCAATACAAATTAATGAATTTATGGTGACAGATTTTCCATTGTATGAAAGTGATGAAGAAGAAAACATATTTACTGGCCTTCAAATTTCGGAAAATGATATTCTGTCATGTAATGAAGACCTTCCAGTCTTGGGGGTGTGTGTGTATATATATATATATATATATATATATATATATATATATATATATAGAAATAAACTCGTCGTTGAAATATAAAAAGATAATTATATTCTTGAAATACTTGAAGAACAATACAAATAAACTATATCCCGACAATTCACAACGTGTTCTTCTCGGTGTTACTTGCGTTCGAGTGACTTGTTTACGCTCGTTGTCAACCGACTTGGTCCTGCCGCCACGCTATCTTGCGCCTCTACAGGGAACCCCAAAAAATCCGCCTGATTTGAATCGGTCTCCCACATTCGGCCGTCCTGACTATCATCCGGCTCGGATGATGAGTATCCGTCTGGCCAAGCTTGCATATACTCGGCACACGTAGTGGTGGTTCGTGGCCCCTCGTTATCTCCGACCTTCCTGACATCGTATGTATCATTTGGTTTGACCATTGTAATTCGGTAGGGCCCCAGATTCTTGGCTTTGAGTTTTAAACCCGGCCCGAATTGCATCCGCTTGATAGCCACTAAATCGCCGACTTTGTATACTGTAGCTTCTTTACGACGCTTATTAAAATCAGCGCGATTTTCGTCCTGGATCTTGAAAATCTGTGCTTTAGCTTCTTCTCGTATAAGGTTGCGTTCTTCTTCGACATTGTTAATTGCTCTTCTTCCAATAACTCCTTGATACGAATATCAGTCGGATTGCGCATCCTTGCGCCAGTCATAAGTTCGAATGGCGTCCTTCCAATGCTCCGGTTATGGTAGAATTCATGGCCCGTTGAACAGCTGGTACCACTTTGTACCATTTCTCGGTCGTCAATGGAAAGTTTCGCGATGATAGAAGCAATCGTTGAATTGAGACGCTCAACTTGCCCATTGGCTCTGGCAAGCCCGTCGTTACCATTATGTGTTTAATTCTTTCCGTCGTGCAGTAGTCCTGAACTCTTGTGAACTAAAAGACGTGCCTCTATCAGTGATCACTTGAAGAGGATTACCGAACGTAGTCTTTTGAAGTTCCATCTTGAAATTGTGTCCCTCGTCTTCGTTGTCTTTACCGGGTGGAGCCAAACAAATTTCGTGAATGAATCGACGATCACTAGAATATGGTTGTAGCCCTTGTTGGTAGACTCAGTGGGCCGATGTGATCCATATGATAGGTATACAACGGTTGACTTTCCTTGAACAGCGGTGTAAAAGTCCTTCTTTCTTTCCAGATTTGCGATTCACTATCAAACATGTTCACAGTTGGATATGACTCGACGCGTTTTCTCAACTAGTCCTGGAATGTGGAATTCTGTTTCTTCCTCTTCAGTCCTCTTGCTTCCTGTAATGACCCTTTTCGTGTGCAGTTTTATTATTTCCTGTTGCATGGCGCGTGGAACAACCAGTAACTCTTTTCCGTCTTCAAATTTGAATAAGAGTCCACTTCTCATCACAAAGTTGTCGTACTTGCCCTCCCTCAGGATGCTCATTATAGCGAGCAACCCTTCGTCTTCGGCTTGTGCCCTTTGATCCGCGCAGTCAAGCTATCAGCAAAGTTGAAATTTATAGTCATGTAGCGACTCAAAGCATCTACATGCTTCATCCTGTGTCCTGGTCGATGTTCTATCGTGTATGAGTATTCCTCCAGGGCTAAGGCCCATCTAGCGACTCTCGGTGATAAGTCCTTTTGCTCATAGTCTTCTGGAAGGCTGCACAATCAGTAACGATTTTAAAATCTATTCCCAGTAAATAGACTCTAAATTTCCTCAATGCTTTTATAACGGCAAAACTTCGAGCTCATAGCTACTGTACTTTTCTTTGCGTCGTTGTTTTCTTACTCATATAAGAGATTGGATGTAGCTTTCGTCGTCGGAAATTTCTGTAATAATACAGCTCCATAGCCATACTTACTTGCATCTGTATGCAATTCGGTTTCGTACTTCTGATTGTAAATCTTCAACACAGGGTCAGATGATAGACTATCCTTCAGTTTTGAAAAGCCTCTCTTTGCTCAGCACCAAATCGGAATTCTGTATCATCTCTGAGTAGATCGCTTATTGGTTTCATGATTGTACTGTAATCTGGGATAAACTTCTAAAATACCCCGTTAGACCTAAAAACTCTGCACTCCGGTTATATTCTTGGTTCTCGAAATTTTGAACAGCCAATGTCTTGCTTGGAGAAGGTTGAATTTGTCCCTCCTGGACTACATATCCCAGGTATTCAACTTTTCTTTAGAAATTGACATTTCTCAAAGTTCAATTGTAAACCGTATTCCCTGGCGACGTCTAATACCAACGTAAGTTTGCTGAGAGCCTCTTCATCATCTTTAGCGGAACAATGATGTCGTCCATATATACAAAGCAAACACCGTCCTCACTAGTTGCCAAAATACACTATTTATATACCGTTGGAATACTGCAGGAGAATTTGTAAATCCAAACGGTACCTTTAAGAACTGAACTGTCCTGAATGAGTCACGAATGACGTGTATTTTCTGCTGCTGTCTTCGACGTCCACGTGAAAAATCCGTTTCTGAGGTCCAACGTACTGAAAACTCGGGCGTCCTGCAATTTATCAAGCAAATCGTCGATAAGGGTAAAGGATAGCGGTCCTTCACCACGATCTTATTCAGCCTGCGGTAATCAATGCAAACTCTTGATGATCCGTTCTTCTTTTCACCACGATTACTGCACTGGCATACTCTGATGAACTCGGTTCTATTATTTTGTCATGAATCCAAATTAGCACTTGATTGTCCACCACTTCTTTTCTCCGAGGCGAAAGTCGTCGCGGTCCGCATGAACTGGCTCTTCATTCTTCACTAAGATCTTCATCTTGACATCAACAGATTTGGTCTTCTCCGGAACATAGTTTGCTATTAAACCTTGAACTTCCTTTTTTATTTCGCTTTTGACCGAATCTCCTATATCCAATTCTTCTTTATTTACGGCCTGGATGCACATGATGTGAGCTTCTAATTTTGGTTTCGTAGGGTGACACCATTTCTGTTTATGAGCACTTCCGCTTGGTCAAGAAGCTCGTTTCCAATGACCATTTCAAGTTTCATGGTATCTGCTGTAACCACGTATACGTCTGTTGTAAACTGCTCACCATCAACGACGACAGTTGTTGAAAAGTATCCTTGAGGACACACGAAGTTCTTCCAAATCCGCTCAGGACCATATCCGTTTTGACTAGTTTCGGAGCACTCAGTGAATCGTAAATGTCTTGTCGCAGCAAGCTAACTTGACTTCCACAATCGATGAGCGCCTTTACCTTCCGATTAGCCAATTGTACTTCTTTAAATTTGCAATTATTCGCGTTCTTACAATGGCACTCATGCTTTCGACTGTCGCGTTTCCTTTCCTTTGGGCAATCAGCTGAAATGTGACCAAAAGCGTCGCAATTGAAACACCTCTTACCCTTTTCTTTGTGTTTACGTTGCTCGAAGTATGTCCGGTACCACCGCAATTGTAGCATCGCTTGTCCGCGTCCTGAGAAGTGCCCTTCGATTTATTACCATCGTCGTTCTTCTTGTCTTTCTGTCTGTATTCTTCGAGTTCCACTTGTGATCATTCTTGTTTGTCTTCTTAGTTTGACCTTCATCACTGCCATCTCGTAATGTTTCAGCTTGACCTTGAATTCTTTTATGTTGTCTACTCCATATAGCAGAAGTTTCGTTCCTGAATCGTCTTCAATTCCGTCGATTATATATTGTATCAATGATTCGTCATCTATATCACCTCGGCTAGCGATCTACCTCATGACGAGAAAGTATTCCTGTAAAGATTCTTCTTTTTTCTTCCTTCGTCGATTCAACAACCGATGAATTTCTGCCGTGCTTGTCTTAACATCAAACTCTTCCTTCAAAGCTTTTTCAGGACGGTCCACGATGTGATTCCTTCTCGCCCTGGATAAAAAGTTTGGCTAGGCCTTCGAGTGATTTCTTAGCAAAACAAACTTTTGTAGACTGTCCCAGCCCATCAAAACAGCTGTCTCTTCGAAATCAGTGATCCATTTTTTACTGGATATCCATCACTACCGTTGAAGGTCTTGAGTGAACCTTCAATATCACGAAAAGTCAATGAAAACTTTGGCTGCGTACGTACAGAAGCGACAGAGCGCGCATCATCACTATTATCCGAATCGTTTTCTTCCTCGTTGTTAATAGCACGCAGCTTCTGCTCAAACTCGAACGTCAACTTCTTCAGTTGGGCTGCCCTTTTGTCATCTTGTTTTTTCGGGTTGCTTAATACTCCTTTCTTATATTCGTCTTCTTCATTTTCTTCTTGCTTGTTCTCGGTCTCGATTTTCGACGCCAATTTTGCAGATCTCCCAGCATTTCACATATATCGTCGATCATTTCGTCTTTCGTCCCACTGTTGATACAAAGAATACTGCATATAGCTCCCAGATCCGCTTCCGAAAATGTATCGTGAATGAACGACTTTTTCATCTCTTCATCTTTAGATCCGGACTCGAACGTTAACCGGAAAACTCCTCAAGCCTCTTTCTGTTTTTCGATCCTCTGGGATCGTTTCAAAATCAAGTTATGCAACGTTTTAATTGCTTTTACCGGCGCAGAGGTTATGTTCTTTTCTATTTGTTCGATTTCTCCCAATGTCGCCATCTTCCAAAAATTTTGCGAACTTCCTGTCGAACAGTCGGTAACGTCGATTACAATCGGTATTTTATAAAAACAGCCTCGTGGTTCAAACCTTCAATTGTGCGAACAAATGTATGGAAACAGCAAAAATATTCATACAATTTGTCTTATTTGCATCTACTCACGTATCTTCGAAACAACATCAATTCTCGTCAAGCTTTCGTCGGTGAATTACGTCGTTTTTTTGAGGTTATAATGACCTTCACTCGTCGTCTTATTCCAGCCTATCGTCGTCGCAACTTTGAAAACTGGCCTTCAATTGGAATCCCTCGTCATTTATTCCAAATTGATCGTCGTCGGCTGGCACGTCATAATGTTCTCAATGTTGCGAAATGGCGACCGTGAAAAGTTCTAGTCGTTTCTCGAAATCCAGTTCAATCCCGGCTGAGCCCCCAAATTGTGGGAGAAATGGTAGTCGGAATAGAAATAAACTCGTCGTTGAAATATAAAAAGATAATTATATTCTTGAAATACTTGAAGAACAATACAAATAAACTATATCCCGACAATTCACAACGTGTTCTCGGTGTTACTTGCGTTCGAGTGACTTGTTTACGCTCGTTGTCAACCGACTTGGTCCTGCCGCCACGCTATCTTGCGCCTCTACCGGGAACCCCAAAAAATCCGCCTGATTTGAATCGGTCTCCCACATATATATATATATATATATATATATATATATATATATATTGAAGAAAATAAAATGTATTCCCTGTAAAGAAGTAATTGTGTCAGAGGAGTATCTTAATAATGAAGACGAGTCTTTTAAGCTCATTTTAAACAAGAGCAGAGGCCAGCTTTTATATCCTCAAATTCCTGTTGTAAATATTATAGTTCATAGTTATTTAATTTTTACTAAACTGTGTACTGATTTCCAAGCTGAATACCTTAAAATTAAGGATAAAAGAAAAATGGCATGGAAAGTAATTAAATAATGAATTCAGTATCTGCATTATAACTTTTATGGGAGCCTGATGTCTGCACTAATGGACAGAGTGCAGAAAATATATGCCAAAGGTTGATTTGAGTAGCATGCAATATATTTTTAAATAATTATTGTAAAAAGAAAAACACATTGTCAAATTCTTGTATTAAGAAAAGAAAGAAGTCTGCATTTTTTTCAAGTGGAACATAAACATGATATATAATGCAATTGATAGAAGTTAGTAAAATTTCTCTATTACCTGGAAATGTTTAAGTTTCATGTTTGTTCATAAATGTCTGAAATATTGTGTAATATCTAATTTGTTTCATTTTTAATTGAATGTTTTGCCCTAGGTATGCCCTATATTCTATTTTGGAAGCTACTTCTGTGCTTCCTTTAATGTTTCTTTCAACTCTTTTGTCATAATTTACTTAATGTAATTTAATATAAAATATATTTCATGAAAATAAATGAATTTTCCAAATTAAATATTCTATAGTTCCATGCTTTTTCAGTACTAAACAATATTTTTTATTGAATGTAGACTTTTTGATTTCAGAAACCACAAAAGTAATAAAGTTTGCCAAAGGAAAATATTCTTAAGCTCTCTTCCTAGCACTATAATATTACAATCATGAAAATTTTCTGAATGTAAATACGTATTGTGTAAATTGAAAAATTAAAAGCAGCATTAATATGCTGCTTTGGGTCATCTTCACAGAAACAAAGTGGGTCAACTTCACAGAAAACGAAGCAAAGAATTAAAAGTATACAACTCCTGAAAAATGCAGACTTTTTCAATTTGTGCTGAAATGTATATTTTTATCTTGGTCTGGTAACCTTACTTTTACTTCGCATTTCAGTTAGTAGTGCCTTCTTACGCGGCCATCTTGAATGACTGCTCAGGCCTTGTATATCGAGATGGTGTTGGGTATTTCCACTCTATGAGATCGTTGTTTAATGTTCGAACATAACAAATCTAGGGCAATACCTCGGATTCCATACGAATGAAATTTTTAAAGTAAAGTATTATGATCAATGACGTGAAAAGCTTTTGAAAGATCTAAAAATAATGCAAGAGGAACTTCGTTCAATGATGAGGCGACATCTTTAAGAAATGAAAATATGACTGTGTCCGTTGATTTTCATTTTCTAAATCCATGTTGGCAATCTGAAAGCGCGTAGCGTTTACTGAGAAACGTTTCCATTCGTACGTAAAAAAAAATCTCGCGGACGAAAACGGACAAAAGAGAAATTGGCCCATAATTTTTAATTTAATTTTTGTTGCCTTTTTGTATTGTGGCGAAATGTTAGCTGTTTTGAAAATATCTGGAAAAGTTCCGGTGCATAAGAATGCGTTAAATATGTGAGTTAATGAGTGTATAATGGCAGGCGCACAAGTCTTTAACAAACAATCTGGAATTTCATCTAACTCGGCCGAATATATATATATATATATATATATATATATATATATATATGTGTGTGTGTGTGTGTGTGTGTGTGTGTGTGTGTGTGCCGCTGTGTGCGTGTGCGCGTGTGTGTGTGTGTGTGTGTGTGTGTGTGTGTGTGTGTGTGTGTGTGTGTGTGTGTGTGTGTGTGTGTGTGTGTGCGCGCGCGGTGTTCTCTTCATGGAGAAACATTCTCTACAAGGTTTCTACTTGATTTGGTGGTATTTTTTAATACATTTCACATTGCTTTTGTTATGTTATTTGAGTTCAAAATATCCTGATCGTGTTTCATGATTTTAGCCGGCCTTATAATTGAGATACGGTATGATGCATAGAAATGAAAGACAGAATTCGTTTGATTTTACATGTCCTCATCTCTTGGGTAATCCAAGAATTGCTTTTCCGTGAAATATTTAATTTTCTTTTTTGAGGTGGAAAGCAAGTGTTAAAATGAAATGAAAGCGTTGAAAAAAAAATTATCGTTTGTGTCAAGTGTTGTAGGTCCCATGACTCTTGCGACAAGTAATCAACGAATATTTTACTTCTAGTAAAACATCTACACAGACGTGTATTATTTATTGCGTGAGTGTTCGCACTTGTAATAGAATTTGTGCATCGGGTCACTGTATCTTAATCTTTTGTTTCAACTTCATATCGAGTAGTAGTTTTGTTCATCATAATTTGGTCGATTGCATTCATTGAATTTAGTGTGATCCGTGTATGTACATTTATTGTAATATGTAAACTGAAGAAGTTATTTAAATAGAGGAACTGCTCTTTCTCGTAAGATTCGACCTGAAAATCAATGTTAACATCTCCGTATACAAAAATGGAATCAAAACGGATATTGCCGACTTCGTTTAGTGTTATCTCCAGTTTTTCAAAACACAAAATATAATCTGCAGCTCTCTTTGTTGGAGACCTGTAGATACAAAGTAATATTTTTAGCGAAAGAAGATGCAAAACAGACATTCCAAAAACATTTTCAACGCAATACACAGTTAATTCAGTTAAGGAGATAGAATCGATATTATTTCTAACGTACATACAAGAACCCCCATATGCAGGACCTTTATGCGATTCCCTTTCTCTACAATAATAGCCCGCGCGGTAAAGGTTTGGAATTTGAAAAATGCTAAGTTAATTGGGGTGTTCACCAATGTTTTGTAAAGTAAAGAACACCCATTTGATTTAAATCGCTCTGTGCAGCTGCCTCGATAAACTCAGTTTTATTTGAAAGGGATTGAACATTATCATACAGTATGTTTATCTTTTACAAGTTCCTACACGGAGGTATTTCTGCTGCACTGCAGTTCCTATATTTTACTCCATTTTAACTTCCAGTGCTTGGTCGAAGGTTGTAATATGTACCAGCAGTGACAGGTTGTGAGGAAAATGAGGCATCAGGTTTAGATGAATTAGTAGTGAGAATGGGAGAAACGGGACGTAGGTTCACAGGAGGAGGTAAGAGGATTCGAAATAAGGGTGGGGGGTGGATAACGTAAGGAAGGTGAAGGCGATGGACTTTTGGCAGGAGATAGCGTAGGACTGGAGTTGATGTATTGTGCAGCTTGTTACCGACTGCATGTTTTCCAGCGATGTTCATGAGAAGATTGTGCCGGGTTTGCTGAAAGTGTGTTATTCTGAGAGGAAATTAATTTCTAAAAGTGTTGTGACTCTAGTTACAGTTTCAATTGTTGGTTTGCGCGCTTAATTTCGCTTGGTATGTTCTACCAGAAGGGCAGAGACGAGACAACAATGTTAGTATTTTGGCCAGCGCATTGTAATTTGTTTACATGTTGTTCAGGCGTAAAATTACAGCCCAAATTAATGCCATTCTGCCTTTTAATAGTAATGGCTGTATCTTAATTGGTCAGTGTCTTTGGGTGGGTGTCCAACTCTGCAGTAACGTATGCAAACCTCCCGTTAAGTTTAAAAATAAATGAAACTGACAATGAGTAGTCGTTAGAGGGTAACTTCCTACTGAGAATGGAAGAAAGATGGCGGCCATGGCTGTCATCTAGACTAAGTACTTGTTTTTAGGCTCAGCAGGAATGTCTTTGTTTTCAAGTGGGCTAAGATATGCAGCTTTACGTGCTTTTGGTTTCCGAGCTTCCTAGCGTGTTTGCGTTGGTTTGTGCATGTATTTGTCGATGGTAGAGACGGGTGGTGAGTATCAGTAAGGCGAAGAAAATCTGCTTCATAATCTAAAACACTGAATTTGTTTTGAGTTGCGACTAGATGTAGTGTCTGTCTTCTAAGCAGTCACGGGTGCACGGTTGGGAAGATTTGTAGTGTTGCCAACTTGTACCTAACGGTCAGTGTAGAGAACGACCTCTTCCAACCTTCGAATATGTTTATTTAATTTTTTTTTATGTGTGAAGGCTTTCTGAAGGTCGGATTTGAGAGCGTGGAGAGCAATAAGGGGAGAACGAGCAGGACCTACGTCACGAATGCGATATACGTGATGAAGTCGGAATAAAGACAAGAGCAGCAAGCACCTAGCTTAATAGTCTAAAAGTGCAATATTCATGCACATTCGATAAGTGAAAAAATAAGATTCAATGTAATTTTAGCACCTCCTGTAATTTTTAGCGGTTGAAGTTGTTGCAATGCAGTTTTCACGGAAGAGCATGAGGTAATGGGGCTAATTGATACATGTATTCATTTCTATTTTATCACGTTTTTAACGAGATATTGAGGTAACATTTTTTAAATGAAACTATACATATTGTTTAGCCTATCATGACGAGCGTAAAAAGTCGAAACCAATGATATGTATATTGTCGTGTATACTGTTGTGTACAGCATTTTTTTGAGTAATTTTGAGCTTTTGCGTCTCTCTGTTTAACGGGCATACCATATCCCAAGCCCGTGTTAGCAGGTGAGCACTGCGTGACCTTGGTTGGTGGACTGTTACACTCAAAATACCTATTGAATACGAAGAACAAAAAATCAAAATTACTCAAAAAATGTTTATCTAACGTATGCCAATAAGTACATCATTGGATTAGTCTTGTTACGCTCGTCATGATAGACTAAAAATATGTATAGTTCCATTTTAAAAAACAAAGTGACCTCAATATTTCGTAAAATACAAGTGATAAAATGAAAACAAATACATACATCAATTAGCCCCATTCCCTCGTGCACTTGCATGAAAACTGCATTGCAATAAATTCAACCGTTCAAAAACTACAGGAAGTGCTAAAGTTGACTGACTCATCCTTAAATACAGGTGTCCCACCAACTATGGGCCACCCCCATAACTTCTAAACGGTTCAGGATATCGAAATGCAGTTTTCGCTTAACACTGAGGAATCGTGGGGCAAGTAACATGCCGTAGAGAAGTTGTCTATAATATTTTTAGTTTCGAGAAATTTAATCATCTTTGAAAAGCAAAGATGATTAAATTAAATTAACAATATATTTTTCTCACCAGCAATGGATAGACCATGAAAAGAGGAAAAAAATATTTATCATTTGTTAGTATTTTGATTGTAATATGAGTATAAAATAAAGATTTTCTAGTATGTGATTTTCAAGTAAACAGGCATTTCCTGTAGCAGCCTTTGCAACAGTCGCCGTTGGGAAGGTGGCCTTTACGGCGTTGCCACTGTTTCGTGGAGAGAGGAGTGTGTGAGGGGTAGCCGTGAAAGATGAAGGCGTAACTACAGCAATTCATGGTCTTGACACGAAGAACATACGAATAAATATCAATATTAACGATCAAAATGAGAGATTTTTTTCCCCACTTTGCATTGGACTTTTCTTCTTCTGAAATACCAAAGCAATGATAGTCAAAAAGAACAAAATAAAAGAAATTGTAACGGAAGGACAATAATAATAAAGGTCATTTTCAAACTTGGAAGAATCGACCGCATTGCAGAAACAAGCCATTATTTTAAAACATGGGAAGCGAATGAATGCTTAAAGATTTTCATTGTAATATCTCGATTAATTCATCAAATCATAGATAGGTAGACATTTTCTCTTATTTACTGTTACAGGGTGACCAGCGTTCTGGGTTTTTGAAATTGAAGGTTTTTCCCCGGTTTAAGATCATTCATTTTCCGGGACCTGATTCACATCTTGCTCAATGTGATACCAAATAATGTGTAACTTTGATCTCTATCAAAATATAGAACATAGTCACATTATTCGCATAAACATCTAAAACGACCTTGATTTCCATCATTTGAACTGTTTTAAGAATTTGTTTTACAAATTAAATCAAGTTTTATTACTGGGAGTTTTTTTTCTCCCTTTCAAAAAATTCAAAATTTAAGTAGTATATGACTTAGTGTAGGGATCACAGAATTTTGAAAATTTGCACACAATTCACGTCATACGCTGTTTCTTAACTGTTTTTTTGACGTAAAATAAATAAAATAAATAATTCTTTAATACAAATAAATTAGTGTGCCCACTAATTCTCTAATAACTCATGCCATTATTCTAGTTATCTCTGATTATGAAAGATTGTCAAAATCTATTGCAGCCCATAGATTATCGATAATAATCTTAAAATACCATTGAGACCGCATATACTATTTTAATTTTAATGATTACGTAAATCACCAATCAGATTGACAGATTGACAAGTCTCTGCAAGATTTCAAGATCCCACAATACTGCAACTGCAACAATATAAAATAGTTTTGCAACACCACATTATTTACTTGTACATTAATAAAGAAATTCTCTCCACATGTACAGTAGAACAGATACTAGAAATATCATTATTATTGTCCACAATTCCCAAAAAAAAATTTAAAGCAAGTAAATTGATAAGTGATTGTAGTTAATATATATAAAATAAAAAAGAAATAATAAAAATAAATTTTATTGTATACTAATACTCTAGAATTTAAATAATACAACTCTTTTGGTCTTAATGTGGACTATCACTGTTGTTTTGGAAGCTTTCTGGTTTGGTGAAAAACAAGAGTTTTAATACTATCTTGAAAACAAAAAAATTACTTATCTATGTAAATGCAAATAATATTGTTACTGAATGTGATGAAACAAAATAATTAACAATTCATCAATGTAAATAAAGTTATAAATATTGCTGGAACAAGAGACTTCATTTCTAATTGTATTCAAAATATATTTGAATTATTGCTACGATTACAAATAAATCAACTGACAATCGATTGATTGGTTTTTCAATTAAGAAAAAAATCTGATATATCATATGATATCCTTGTGGCTACCCAAATGGAAATAATAAAAAAATACAATTTAAAAATCTTCACAATTTATTAATTCAAACTTGCATTTGTTTGGTCAATGTCCGCATATATTTTTGCTGCTTCTGCTAAGCATTTATTTCTTTTATTCTCAAATTCTTTTATTTCCATTTGCTTCAGTCTTTTGTATGATTCTTTGGCAGACATCTCTTCATCTTGGGAACGCTTCTTAATAATATCTTCTTTATATCTCGAATGTGCATTTCACATAGAATGTACGAGGCTTTTATCAATGTTGACAGTCTCCACACATCCTGCATTTACAATGTGCATCATGGATACGCCTCTGCGCAATGAGGCTCTTCTCATGTTGGTTTTCCACCAAACGTTCAGCATTTACGGAAAAATCACGTTCAACACTGGCATTTCCATGCGAAAGTATCAAAATCAATTGCACAAATTCAGCAAAGTTGACACTTTTATTTGAAAACTGATTTGTAAGATTCATCCAAAATTTGTCGAGTCGACTTTCACTTCTTTTAAAAGATTTCAAAAGTTTCCGAACTTGAACGTCGCCACAAATATCCATATATTCTTGTCTCACACGATCAGCTTTTGTGCCAGACACAAGACACGAGAATTTCAAGGCAAGATGTTAATTTACATTGAACAGATTTAAGATCTGAACCTGTATTAGGGTCTAAACACGTGATGGCCTGGGTAAGATTGAATTTCAATGCTGATCTTTCATTAAGTTTTTGGACCATTCTGATGATGCAGGCACACATGTCCCGTTTGAAATTTAGAATGTCTAATTGATACTTTTCTTAAAGCATCTTTTTCTAGTTCAAAATTTTTAGCATCTATTAGATTGTTTTTGTGAGTTAGACTTATCTTAGGAATCGATCTTGTACTATTCAGAATTTCTAATTTCACCATTCGTTTCATCAAAGTATTAATGAGATAATATAATTCGTTATACAAAAATGGAGCCGTTGGCAGATCATTTTGGAATTCACGCACAAAGGGCTCCAACTGAGATGCTGTAGCACTAAAAAAAAGCAAGTTTTTGGCCGAGAAGGTTATCCTTAACAGCATTAGAAACAATTTTAAAACTTTGTGATTTTGGAGCTGTCTTGTTTTCAATTGCTTGATTGATGTACGTCCTCAAATGAAACAGGATTTCATTTGCTCTATTGGCTATTTCCACATTCTCCACTCATCTAATTCCACAAACTCGTTTTGGAAATAAACTTTATTTTGTATATTCAACATACTGAGCTCTTCGTGAAGGGGAATCGTGGAATAGATAATACAATACTCTTAGAAATGAGAGTATTTCCCATTTAGTGCAAGATATTCCCGTTTTGAATGCCGTATGAACGACATTAAGGCCACAGGTACCTATATTTAAAAGTTTCAATCCATCACAAAATTCTTTAAGTTCATTATTTAAATCCTTTAAAATCCTTAAATTAATACTTGGTCTATCCAGAGATAATTGAAGTAAGTGTTGAAGTAAGTTTGGCAGATCAAAACGCGTCTCGAATTGCTTGCATTATATTTCTGGCGTGAGTATTTTGAAGGAAAACAGAGTCAAAAAATCGGGTAGAAACCAATGAATTTTTTGAGTCCCAAAATCTTAAATAAATATCCGTTTGCATCTTCTGTGATACCGGATTCAAACTTTCATCGAATTCTAATACAATATTATCACAAGTTTCGAGTATGTTTAGTAGCTGTGAATGAAACTATGGAGCAATACCATAAACTATACTATAGGCAATTTTGGTCCTTTGCAGTTGCATGTTTTAGCAACTTTGCTGTCAGTAAACATGAGACGAAAGATTGAAACAACATTTGCAGAACTTCTAAACTCTTCAGTCAATAGAAAAGACCCCAATGCAGGACTATTCAAACTCTGAGAAGCATTTCCCGGAGTAACGTTTTCCACAGAACAGTTTGTTGAGTCTTGAGATCCTATAAATATATTTCAATTATTAATTTTTAAATAAATAAAAAATAAAATTAGTAAATATTACTATAAAATCAAATCTTGAATTACTTTGCAGGAAGTTTCCTACGGGCGTTAAAACTTCAAAGGTGTGATCGAGTGTCCTGGTTGTAGCCTCCGTATGAACTATCGTCTCTTATGATCCTAAGAAAGGCCATAAAATCAGTGTTTCAATAAAAAGAAAAATATTTTAAAAGAGCTCAAATAATTTTATCAGTCTGAACGAGACTGATGATATCAACTCCTGTTAGATCTAATTTAACCATTTACCTACTTTACTACTATTTTACCTTAAAAGCAAGTGGAACATAATTTGACGGGATAAAATTGGCCATCGAGGACAACGTTTAGGACATATTCCAAGATCCATCATATCTCTTATTAAGTTTTCATCGTTTTTGCAAACATTCTGCAATAGTCTTAAACGTGAAAATTTCTTTGTAATGGGTAAGATACTTTTATGTGTCACATTTGTCTTCATCATTGGGAGAACTAAAATATAATTGTTTAATGTGCAGAAAATCCTAATTTGCACACTGCTAAGACCAAATATGTACATGTTACAAAATGTAAATATTAGACATATTACTATGTCTAATATTACTATGTCTAATATTTACATTTTATCCTTCGCTACATGGACTTTTGACTGAAATATGACACGCGCGCGGACTGACAGGATCGAGTCTCGCAATAGAACGCGAGGCGAAAATCACGCACGTGACACGGTTCTTCAGTCGTGATACAATACGATCCTCAATGTACCATCGCCATTCCAAATGTTTATCTACAAGGGTGTTGAGAAATGGGCTAGGAACAATATTTGCAATCAGAACGCCTCTGGCAATTGTTAGGCTCATGGCTGTTGATGTGCGGCCTTTCATAATGCCGTCCCTTCTTCCAATGTCTTTTAGAATCGACAAGTGACCATCGGTTGTAATTGATTGAAGGCGTTGTCATAGTCAACAATACTTGTATTGTTGACAATGACAACGCCTTCAATCATTTCAATTTCAAGTGACCATCGCCCAAAATCTTAGGTGAGTTACACTTTATTGCAAAATTCGATCACAACACAAGTCGAACACAAGTCTCAGCTTTTACGAACACAATACCCGCTTTCTTGTAGTTCACTGGTTGCAGGAAAAATTAAATTTGCGGACAAAAGTTCTCGACGTGTGTACTGGAGGGTTAAAAGTATCAATTTCAAGACTATATTGCTGGCTTCATTTTGAATCGAGAAACATTTTAAAAAAGTTTCTCGTTGTATTTTTTCTCGGCGTCAAAATTGGTAGACTAAAATACTTTAAAATTCAACAATGTTTCCCCGTCTCTCCAATTTTTTTCAGCCTGATGCACGCAATAGAAATCGAGAAAAAATATGGGAAACATGTTTATCGCTGTATCTCTTCAACAGATTGCCGTAGGTTGCTGATGTTTTGTGAATCTACATCACTTATTCTCTTTCATACGAGCATCGCGATTATCGATTTGGTTTGGGGGCACGTTTCACCGCCTTATTCGGCTATACCCTTTGTTCCCCATATGTATTCATGTTTTGAGTCTGGAATATACATTTCTTTGAAAGATTCCATAACCTTTTGTTCCCAGCACCCTTTTCCCCACAGCAAAGAGTGTAGTAATTTCTATAACAACTTGAACGAAACTCGTGGAATTACTCGTCCAACAGAAAACACTAGTTCCCAAAATACAGTGAGGAATCTTAGTATTTTACATGACCGCAACTGACGCTAGAAGAGACCCTCGTAGCTCCAAATTTACACTCATCAATTTACACTATGTTTGAGCAAAATATTTATTAAAAAACATACATAAGCGAAAGTGAAGTTACAAACCCCAACAGACTTTTTTATTTAAATAAGTTTTCAAAGAAACTTTTAAAACGATTTTTAAAAAAAATAGTAAAACACGCATACCCTTAGTTATCATCGAGGCCCCAATAAGATAATACATCCCTTTACATCAATTCCAAGTAGTTTAATATTTCATTTTAAATCTAACTTCAATGAAAAAGACAATTTCTCGGTATTGCGTATTTGAAAGATTTTATACCACAACATTCACTGAATTTCTATCAAAATATTATTCAACTACAAGACGTAGTTGACCTATATCACATAGGATTTATGACCTATATCACATAGGACGTGGATCCCTCAATTTGCAAAACCACCAACATACTACTGCATACTTGAAGGGATTACTAACAGTTCCTACAGAATATATTTACTAGTACAATAGTTTTATTTCATTGGTTTTGAAAATAAACATTATATGTGTTACCTTGTGATCTTCCGTTTCCAGAAGAACTGGAAGTTCCTGGCCTTGAAACTGTCCCACGCTGGAGAAACATATTTAAAGGCACACTTTTACGTCTGTTTTCACACGCGATTTTGTGTTTTGCCGATTTACAGTGACTTTCTAGCGCACTTTTCCCCATTGTAATTATATTTATAGTGGTTTTGCACCAAGTGCAAAATGCATTTGTGTTAACTTTTGGATGAGGTGCGACCCATGGAAAAGAATGTGCATTCGCTGTCTGATATTTAGTAACGCTAGACTTTTATTTTAGACATTAGTTCTTTATCTAAAACGCACTGTAAATACACACACGCACAAAGAATAACAACCCCAATTACAGTGCTCTACTCTCCTCTACTAGCCGCAGACTGAATGACTAAACTCTACAATCACACTGACAGCAATCAAGAGAGATAGTAATTCTAAACGAAATCAGTAATTGCTCTTTTGAATTCATTGTAAGCGAAGCCTTTAACATAGAGTATCTGGTGGAATCTTGCGAACAAGAACAGTTTCTCAATTTAATTAATTCCTTCAGCTTAGATATTACAATAAATGTACCTTCTCGGTCTACGCTTAATTTAAAGTAGGTAATCAAAATTACTAGATTTCAGTGACAACAGTGCCTAAATTCTTGTCATTACAAGAAATGCGAACATTGACATAAATAATACACGTGTTTGTTTGTTTACTAAAAGTAAACAATATATTCAGTAATGAATGTATTACTGACTTTTTTTTTATTTATTTATTTGTTGCGTCCACTCCTTGACGCAACGCGTCTCCAAGCCCCTTAAGGGGCGTTGAGCGCTTTGCCCTTGGGAGTAATCCTCCATTAATGTGCATTATTATTAATAATTATTAATTATTATATTATTATACATTAACTATAACTACATTAATTTATTTCTATTTTAGAGAGTGGATATAGGCTTACTGGGGATACCACTTAAAAAACGCAGGAAAGGTTGCTTCAATCAAGTGATGTGGAAAAGATAACAAATTATTAAAATAGGTAGCATAAAGAAATAAGCGGTACTGCTAAGTAATTGTAATTCTTCAGATCAATAGAATTAATTTTAAACGTTCAAAATTTCTGACAAATGCAGTTTAATTATGTTAACGGCCACTGTAAAATTTAAAAAAAATCCTGACAAATGTCGAATTACAGCTTCGCGCCATGGAAGTCCGATCGGGGTCGCTCGACATCCGCTCGGCTCGCTGGCCTGTTCGGCTATCTCCGTTTACATTCGGGCGCCGCATTTTGCCCTCTCGAGACACATAAATAAAATTATTCGTTAACTAGTTACTACATTTATCATGGGTCGGGTTTACAATAATGCCGATACAAACAATGAATATAATTCACATTTTTGACGCTTTCATTTTAACAAGTGGTTTCGTCATCAAAAAAGAAAATTAAACATTTTACGAAAAACCAATGTGTATATAACACGAGGGATTAGATAACGTAAAAACAAAAGAATCCTTTATTTCATTTCTAAGAATCATAAATAGGGATATGATTTTATAGCGTCAAAATAAGCAGTAAAAACTTAATAAATAAGCAAAATATCCATAAAAAAAAAAAAAAAAAATAAAAGGAAATCACGTGAAATTCGTTTTCTTCTGACGAACAAACGGATTTCAACTGATCACATACTCCATGCAAAATAAATTCGATGATAGAGAGTAGTAGATAAGAAGCGACTGAATTTACAGAATCGATGTTCCAAGAACATCATTTGAGTGGACTCCTGTTTCAGTTAAGAAGAAAGCAAGGCTGTGATTAAAGGTGTCGTTTGTTTATACTATCGTTCCTCAATTCTGAGAATCTTTGCTTTGAAATATTAGTTATAGTATTCACGGAGATAGAAGAAAGAGAAATTAATTCAAGAGAAGTAATAATCTGAATAACTTAATATTCACTAACTATAGATGAAGCAAGCCAAGTGAGGGAAAAAAATAAAATATCCTTGAAATTTGTAATTTTATGCATTATTGATCTAAGATGTAAACATAATCTAGCATAACCCTGAAATTTGCAAATTTATGCAGCGCAGCTGATGCTCAAAATACAAATAACGAAAAATTCCCGGTTTTTTCCGTTTTTGCCAGGCTCTATCAAATTCCAGGTTTTCAAGGATTCCAGGTTCGCTGGCCACTTTGTGTTAATAAACTTGTTTTTTAAACACGTAAAAGAACAAAGCAATAAAAGTTTTAAAATACTCTTAACAGTTCTATCAATGTAAATTTACCAAACAAAAATGCACATCTGCAGTCGCGATTGCTAATTGCGATTGCTGATTGGAGAGTTTCTCATTTCATAGCGCCACGTGCTGCCACAAACTTGAAAATCCAGGCAGAAGACGGAAGTGCACGTTTTCTTTTCAATTTATGAACAGCAGTAGTCGTATGGTTGCGAAGTGGACGAGTGATCATCTTAATTAGAAACAAAAATTACCAACGAAGAGACGATTCTTGGATGGTTGGATTCTTGTCCAGTTTCAAAATGATATTTGTTATTAACATCTTCCTTACGTTACCATTTTTTATATCGTTTTTTGGAATGATTGATGTTTTGAAATATTAGAAGATAAGTTAAATCCAGATAAATCATTGGAAAAAAATCTCAGTCTGATCGTTAAAGTTGGTGTTTGTTAGAGTGACATCTGTGTCAAGACCATGGATTGCTGTAGTTATATCTTGTATCCCTCACTGCCACTCCTGTCAGTCTCTCCTCCACCCAAGTCTCGATGTCGCGAAGGTCACCTTCCCCGAAGGCGAGAGTTGCAAGGGCTGCTACACGATTGTCCGTTTCATTCAAAATCACATGTCAGAAAGTCTAATTTTACACTCAAGTTGCTATCAAAATATTAGCATATGATACATCATTTTAATCCTATTTCCATGGTCTATCCATTGCTGGTGAGAAAAATATATAGTTCCGTTTAAAAAATCAAAGATGATTAAAATTCTCGAAAATTAAAAATATTATAGACAATTTCTCTACGGCATGTTACTTATCCCATAATTTTGCATTGTTCAGCAAAACCTGCATTTCGATATCCTGAACCATTTAGAAGTTATGGGGGTGGTCCATCGTTGGTGGGGCATTTGTATACCGGGATGTCCAGGAACGAAACCATGAAACTTAAAAAATTTGCTCCAATGCCATTTTAAAGATATTTTGTCTAAAAAAACTCCTTCGATATTTCGAATGGTTGTGCGGGCAATAAATATTCAAAAGTTTGTTTGAAAAAATACTTTCTATGCCAAATTTGCATTTCAGAAACACATAAACACTCCAGGATCACGTAAATGATTTACTATTTACATAAAAAACATTTTTTACAAAGAAAATTACTACAAAAATAAAAAAGCAATTGAATTATGTACATTGAGTTCTTTTTATTTTATTTGTTATTTATTTCTTTTTTAAATAACAATTAACATGACACAATAACAATAAATAAAATGACACAATGACACAATAAATAAAACACGCATGTGCAGAGCATTTACTACAGTTAACATAAAATTATTTACGGACTACTTGCAGAAAGAATCATAGGAGGCAGTTTATAACGCTACTGACACAAATGAAAAATATAATTTATTTTTCTCAAAGCTTTCATTTCTCTTTAACGCATGCTTTTCTATTAAAATGAGAAAATTTAACATTTGACGAAACAGTAATACTTGGATCACACAAAGAATTAGAACATCGTGTAAAAATAAACGTACTCTCTACTTTATTTCTAAACATCATAACGTGTCACCCGGTTTCCACGTCTACTTCCGAGAATATAAAAGAATTTTAAGGAAAATAATAGTTCAGGCAAAAATAATGAAAAATAATGAGGATATTTTGAACGCTAAAAACAAAACTAAAGCAATGTGGAATATCGTAAAAAAAATCCAGAAAAAGTTGCGAATTCTTCAACCAACACTTTTCTAGAATTGCGGTTGATCTCAGAAGGGATAAAACCACAAAATTCAACATCATATGCTTCCCAAAAAATTTCGGCACGATGTTTATTTACGAAACTTCTTCTAACGAAATCCTCAGAATAATCAGTAAATTAAAAAATAAATATTCATCAGGTTTAGATGAATTTCCGGATTGTTTATTAAAAACGTGTGCACCTGCCATTATACACACATTAACTCACATTTTCAATGCTTCCGTGTGCACAGGAATATTTCCAGATATTTTCAAAACAGCAAAAATTAACCACTTTTTAAAAAGGAACAAAAATGAAATTCAAAATTACCGGCCAATTTCTCTTTTGTCAGTTTTCTCAAAAATATTAGAGAGGCTTTTCTTTACGCGAATGGAAACCTTTCTCAGGAAAAACGAAGCGTTTTCAGACTCACAACACGGTTTCAAGAAATCAAAATCTACGGAAACTGCCATTTTTTCTTTCCTTAAAGATGTTGCTTCATCAATGGACAAAAATGAAGAACCCATTGGGATATTTTTAGATCTTTTGACGTTATTAACCATAATATCTTGCTCTCAAAATTACCTTCTTATGAAATTCGTGGTATTGCCCTTGATTGGATAACCTCGTACCTTAAACATCGATATCAACGAGTAGAAATACCGTACTGGCACGAAAGGACACTATTTACTTATCTCTCCAATTCTTTGCCAATTGAACATGGGGTCCCACAAGGTTCGATCTTAGGACCTATCCTCTTTCTGTTGTACGTAAACGAAATGCCCTCATCTATTAAAAATGGAAGAACAGTTCTGTTTGCCGATGACACGAATGTTCTTTGCAAAAAAGAAACAATAAATAGAACAATTTCAGAAGTTTCAAATTGGTTTTGTTATAACAAATTAATAGTTAACGAAGGAAAACCTGTCTCAATGCAATTTTGTGCTTGTCGTGACCGGCCGCACAGACTTGAATGTGCCGCCACAGTAGGGCGTTACTGCCCCTGACGGCAGCGGCCAGCGCAAGCGCAGGCCAGCGAGGCTCGACGGTGTGCGGCCGCCACGCCTGAGCGAGCGGGCGAGGCCCAACCCCCGCCCTACTACGCCTGCCAGTCAGCGGGCCTACGGTCCGGGGCAAATATAAGCCGGCCGTGGCCCGGAGAGAGGACAGAGAGTGAGCGGCGGAGTAAGAGTGACGAGTTGGTGAAACGAGATAGTACGGTGTGAAGATTGTGATTACGACGACAGTGCTGCGACAACGGACTTCCCTTTACGGAGATTTAGCGACTCGGCAATTTTGTGGTGCATCTTCTGGTTACGATAACTCGGCTACGTTTCACTGTACATTCTCCTGGATTTTCGGCACTGTAGCTCTGTACCTGGTTTCAACCAATAAATTGTTTATTGAATTTTGTGTGTGTTGAATTTGGACACATCAGCTTCAAATCGTCAGTCGTATGCTCCATTGAAAATGAACAATATGCAATTAGCTTATGTTAAGGTAACAAAATTTCTAGGTCTCTCAATTCAATCAAACCTCAAATGGAATGTACATATAACAGAATTAAACACTAAATTAAGCTCATTATGTTATGCATTCAGAATTCTTTCTAATTCTGTCAGCCTTCGTGCAGCTCGTTGCGTGTATTTTGCAAATGTGCATTCCCGCCTGAGATATGGCTTAATATTCTGGGGAAGCTCATCCTTTAGTTCCCAGACATTTAGATTGCAAAAGAAAATTATCCGAATAATGAAAAAATCCCATCCACGTGATCCGTGCAAGCCGTAAGTAAGACCTTACTTAACGGTGGGAACTTATTTTCATGTAATACTGATATTTATAGTTACAACACTCGACGTAGAAATCATGTTCATCAAGTGTCAGTATCAACAGCTCACTACAAGAAATCACTAAATCATGTACGTTACTTTACAACTCATTGCCAGATGACATTAAACAATTAAAATTAATTTTTAATTATACCATTATTAAAAGTAAAATCGTTTCTGCTGCAAAACTGTTTCTATACAATTAGAGACTATACTGATCGTCAAAAAGAAAAATAATGTTTACTTTAACAACAACAAGATATGAATGAATGAATTAGTCTACATTTGCATTATATAATTAAAAAAAGACTCAATATGCCTGTAACAAATAATGTACTTCCGGGTCAATGACCCCCATCTCGATCGGGTTTTTGTCCAGTTTCCCTGATCCATTGAGCATCACAAGGAAAGTAACATTAATTTTTAACAATGATACATAATGCATTATTTACCATTTGGACTGTATAAATGAGTATAAACAACCTGTAACAACTATTGTACTACAGCTTCCGGATCAATGACCCCCATCTCGATCAGGTTTTTCGTCCAGTTTCCCTGATCCATTGAGCAAATGCTGAGATGGCCCCTTGTTTTGCTTCTGGACATAAATGTAACTTCATTTTCTGTGCACGTCTTCTAGAATTCAGTGGGATATACAATTATTCAAATTATCGTTTCCATGTTGTCGCGGCAGGAAGTAATAAGAGCCAAAATTTATTGCTTATTTATCCTTGAAAATAGATTTTATTACATGTGAGTTTTTTGTTTTTTTCTCCCTTTCAAAATTCAAAATGTATTGCTTATTTATCCTTGAAAATAGTTATATTACATGGGAGTTTTTTTTCTCCCTTTCAAAATTCAAAATTTAGGTAGTATATGACTTCGTGTAGGGATCACAGAATTTTGAAAATGTGCACACAATTCACTTTTCCCCATAGCACGTCATACGCAGTTTTTAACTTTTTTTTACGTTAAATAAATAAATGAATAAATACTTCTAGATATTTTATGTTTCTGAAATGCACATTTCTGCATAGAAATCCATTTTTCAAAACCAATTTTGAAAGCTTATTGCGAAATTGACATAACAGATTATTTTCGAAGTTTCGTTGTTTCCCTGGGCACCTGGGCACATGAAAATTATTTTCTATGCAAAATTACAACACTAACACACAACTGTACTTTACATTTATATCATTCTGTTCTACCAACATTTGAACAAACTTCTCCAGCACATCCGCGTCTTCTCTGATTCGGCACAGGTTAAATCAAATGATTTCGCTCACATCTGATGTCATAGGAAATTCTATTGAGTGTCAAACTTCTTACAGCAGTTGAAGGCCTTCCAGAGCCTCTCGAGGGAACTGCATATTTCGTTAGATAAGTAGTCACAAGTGAAGATTTGCTATTGATTGCCCTAAAGGTTTTTTGCAACTCATGCGTTGTGCATTGCAGTCTCTAAGAGTGAAGTGACAATAAACCAGTTTTCTCTCTTATGACGATTCTGTAGGCAGAGATGACTTCATCTATTCTATCCGTACATCACACATATTTATTATATGCCCGTATGATATTCGGTCCGGTGGTTATAATTTTTCTTACTGAAACACTGTATCTTTTGACATTGTCTAAAGGTTGAATCCCAAGGCATGCTGACAGACTTCAGACCACTTATAAACATGGTAAAAGTCCAATTTTATTAAAACCGCTGAAGTTTTGTAAATAGCAAATAGTTAACTTAACCTACTTTAATGTAGGGTAAAATTTTAATGAAACAATGTAGGACCACCCCAGCAACTCTTAATTCCATTTCTCAGAAAACACTCCGGGTCCATTCCGCTGTTGAACGGAGCCAGGTCGAGCCGGCCGTTGGCAATAGGTGACATGTAACTGAATACCACGCGAAACCCCAGTCCTAGTCGCCAACCTTCCACGCCACATAAACTTCGTACCACTTCCTTATCAGGGGATGAAGGTTCCGTTTTTTGCGAATTCTCTACAGACATCAAAACGAATTTGGGCAATTTACACAGTTATGAGGCATATCTTCTTCTGAATTACTACAAAGCGACACCTTAATACAAAGCAATATCTTCACGAACCTAGAATAACCAGTCACATCCAAGCCACTTTCCACGCTATCAGATACCTCAATACTGGGCTGCAACTGGCAAGAAACACAACGCAATTGTGTTCCAGTATGACGTATCCGAAATGTGGCCAAACCTTTTTCATTTCCTAGATGTGAATTTTCTGAATTCAGAGCAATGTAGAGGAATTCTTTGAACTCATTTCGAATATTCCTGAACAATTACATCTGTAGAATAGTTAAATGAAGACAGCAAAATAACCAATACGCAGCGTTTTCAAGCATTTCCGTAGTTAGGGAGTAGTGTGCCACAAGAAAACTAAGCCGGATAAGCAAAACGTAATTTTACATTCGAATTTAGTATTCGTCTTAGCTAAGAACACCATTCACATTTCTTGTTACAAAAATGTTGTTGACCAGTGTTATAATCAATCAAATCTTCGCGGCCGGAATCTGGGTGATCGCGATGGCTCTCAATTTGATCGTATTGGCTCACAAAAGGAGGTGTAAGTCTTTCGACTAACAATGCCGCACGGAAATGTCCTCTCACCAGAAAATCTCGAAGAAACATCGTGTGAAAAAGGAAAATAAGAGATCCGGCAACGAGAAAACCGTGAATCAGCTTGGAATTTAGACGTTGCATTGTAAACAAAAATGTGTTCAGAATCCACAGCAATCTAGGATTAAATAAACATGCATAAGCACAGTGTGTATTGGATACAGAAGTAAATGTTCTGCAATGTTGCAATTGATGCAAAAGCATCTAATATCAATTCCTAGTTCCCATCAGAATAGCATTACTACAAGTATTATCTTCCCACTTCACCCAGCGACGAGCGTGTATTTTTCCAAAGCACACGCCATGCTATCGTGAGTGCTAGAAGCAAACCACCGCAAAACATAGAAGAAACGAAGAAATAAAAACACAAAACAAGCAAAAGTGTATTTCCCCTTCCAGTGTCATATATGTAATATGGTCTAAAAAATAGCAACCAGAACATAACCACGCAAGAATCCAACAACCTCATGCAAAAGGCATCCCAAAACAACAGCACACAATACTATGCACGGCACTCACTATCTTCCTTACCAGATGACAGCAGGAATGTTTATGGCCTGTTTTGGAGCAAGGTTGCGTCTCTTGAAGATTCACCCCTTGTACAAGGGTCAGCGACACGGGCAGTTCACGGAGGAGAGCATACGCAAAAGTAATGCGTGCCATGTGGCTGCAATTACAAGGTCCTTAGTATATAATATGAAAAGCATACATACATGGACATATATCCAGATTAATAATGCAGCTAATACTAAATTCATAATTTTTTCCGTATGAGCTAACTTATAAATCACAAAGTAACTAAAATTACATTAATTCCAAGTAAACCTATATATTCATAAATTACAGTAAATACACTGAGAATGAGGATTTATCAACAGGATGCCCACAAATACAAACAATAGACTTTCTAAACCCACACACTAACACCTTTTGGATAAGTACCCTTTTACTTTCTCCCATACCACGAGGGTCATTACGAAAGTAATGCCTCCAATTTTTTACGTTGACTTATGACCTCAAAAACGAATGCGAGTGGTGTCATAGAAGAATTTGGTCCTTCCCGTTAATGTTCGTTCCATTTCGTTGCTATTTGTCACATAGAATCACAATGACAACTTGCTAAAAGAGCGGCTAGCTAGAACGCGCGTAAGAAGCAGAGATGTGCAATTGAATTTCTCACTTCGGAGGAAATTTCACTGATTGACATCTGCAGACGCTTTCTAAACTTTTGCGGAGAACATACAGTGGATGTCGGTAAAGTGCGGCGATGGTGACAGCGGCGTGAAAGAAACCACGCAATGAGGAGCGCCTCGATCAGCTCATCCGCGCGAAGAGGCGCATCCCGACATTGGCTGCAAAGCATTACAAGTGTTGTGTAAATTGAGTTAACAAAAATTGTGCGTAAGTTGGGTCCCGCGATCACTTACACAGGTACACAAAACGGCCCGAATGGAAGTTTGTGAAGAACTTTTGACTCAATACGAAGCTGAAGGTGGGGGGTTACTGAATTGAATAATCACTGACGACGAGACATGGTGTCACAATTCTGAGCTAGAAACAAAATAACAATCAATGGAATAGCGCCATAAGAATTCCCCGTCCGGGTCACCTCGGCTGGTACAGACTTTTTACGAGCGTGGTAGCATTCATCGGTGGAGAAAATGCATAGAAAATAAAAGGAGGTGTATTAAAAACTAATGTTAAGTTCAAAAACCTTTGTTCTAACCAAGGATGGCAACAGAAATGAAACTAAACGTTTCGTTTCTGCGCCGCTGTAAAAAACTTATTTTTGCGGGAGTTTAGTTTCGTTACCAGTAACGAAACGAAAGTCTGCGCGAAATTAGTTTCGTTACAGAATGAACAGATCTTAAAAGACAGTTTCGTTTCGTTTCTGTACTGAAACTAATCGAAAGTGAATTTCTTTGTATTGAAAGGAAATTAGTTGAGTTTGAACCCCATACTACATTTCTGTACGTACTATTGTTTCAGAACTACATAAACACGAGTAATTATCTGTAACTTTTCGTCTACTCTCTATTGATAATTTCATTACTTTTCAAATGATTCCTGGCTCTTAGTCAATTCTTACTCGCAATACTCACCATGCTGGATACACGGTTTGACATGAAATTTGAGACACTATTGTTTCGTATCGATTACAGCGGAAATACCTCAAATAAAAAGGGGGGCTTGTTCCGCTGGCGTGACTTAAAAGAATACAACTGTAAGACGACGGCGCGTGGCGATTTACGCACTTCGATAGGCGGCAGTACTTTGCACATATTTGAATAAAATTCCATGTCTCTTATAAAACAGTCCAAGTAACATAGCCGTCAAATTTCATTAAATATTAACAAAGCATCTCAATAGTAAGAGCTTAAAAAATTGCAGTAATTCCTTAAACATTAAGTTTTTTGAAAATCAGAGAGAATTG
Organism: Teleogryllus oceanicus; assembly: GCA_964035755.1. NCBI lineage: Eukaryota > Metazoa > Arthropoda > Insecta > Orthoptera > Gryllidae > Teleogryllus > Teleogryllus oceanicus. The sequence goes on from CAXIVR010000001.1 coordinate 190,462,963, forward strand.
ACAATGTGAAAGCAAGTTAAAAAACTGTTTATATTTGTAATTATTTATGTGAAGAATAGACCCAATCTTCGGCCCTGAGGCTGTATGAGGGCCCTGTGTGTCCCGAAAGGTGCAGGGAGACGCGAGGAGGAAAACGAACTCTTGAATTTGTTTGACAGATGACCTTCAGACCTCCATGGTCAGTGGCATAGTGGAAATAACACCACCATGGTTATTTCCACCATGGTCTGTGATAAACGCACCTCGTTGCAGTATCCCCTCCCCTCCCTCTGAGACGGCCATCAGCAAATCCCATGACGTCATAGAGACTTAAATATCTGAACAACTTACGTATACGCTGTGAGATCTACTCTTAGTGAGATCGGCAGCAATTCTATTTATTTATTTATTTATTTATTTTACGTCAAAAAAACAATTAAAAACTGCGTATGACGTGCTATGGGGAAAAGTGAATTGTGTGCACACTTTCAAAATTCTGTGATCCCTACACTAAGTCATATACTACTTAAATTTTGAATTTTGAAAGGGAGAAAAACAAACAAAAAACTCCCATGTAATGAAATCTATTTTCAAGGATAAATAAGCAATACAATTTTGAATTTTGAAAGGGAGAAAAAAAAACGAAAAAACTCCATGTAATAAAATCTATTTTCAAGGATAAATAAGCAATAAATTTTGGCTCTTATTACTTCCTGCCGCGACAACATGGAAACGATAATTTGAATAATTGTATTTCCCACTGAATTCTAGAAGACGCACAGAAAATGAAGTTACATTTATGTCCAGAAGCAAAACAAGGGGCCATCTCAGCATTTGCTCAATGGATCAGGGAAACTGGACGAAAAACCTGATCGAGATGGGGGTCATTGACCCGGAGACTGCAATACAATACTTGTTACAGATTGTTTATACACATTTACAGAGTTCAAATGTTAAATCATGCATTATGTATCATTGTTAAAATTAATGTTACGTTTCTTGTGATGCTCAGTATAGTCTCTAATTGTATAGAAACAGTTATGCAGCAGAAACGATTTCACTTGGGATTTAAACTTTGCTATTGAATTTAATCGTTGAATGTCATCTGGCAAAGTGTAAAATAATGTACATGTATTGTATGTGAATTTTTTGTAATGAGCTGTTGATACTGTCATCTGATGAATATGATTTCTACGTCGAGTGTTATAATAATAGACTTCGGCATTTTCTGAAAATATATTCCCGCCCTTGAGCAAGTCATTTTTGACAAAAACCACTCATTCGTAAATAAAAAGACACGGTAATGGTAAAATTCCTAGATTAATGAAGAGAGGCTTACATGAATCACGTGGGTGGGATTTGGTTATTATTCGTACAATTCGTTTTTGTGATCGAAAAGTCTGGGAGCTATAAGATGTATTGCTCCAGAATATTATGTCATATCTCAGGCGGGAATGAACATTCGCGAAGTATACACAACGAGCAGTATGAAGGCTGACTGAATTTGCAAGAATTTTGAACACGTAGCATAATGAACTTAATTTTGTGTTCAATTCATTTAAATGGACGTTCCATTTAAGATTGACTGAATTGAGAGACCTAAAAATTGTGTTGCCTTAACAACAGTCAATGGTACATTGTTCATTTTCAATGGAGCACAGAATTGTTTATTTGAAATGGAAAACTGCATTAAAACCGTTTTCTTTTCGTTTACTATTAATTTATTTCGGAACCAATTTGAAACATTTGATATTGTACTATTTACGGTTTCTTTATTGCAAAGGATGTTCGTATCATCCGCAAAGAGAACCGTTCTTCCGTTTCGATTCGTCGAGGGCATATCGTTTACGTAAAGTAGGAACAGAATAGGGCCTAAAATCGATCCTTGAGGCACTCCACATGCAACGGGAGTCGGAAAGGTGCGTACGTAATGTTGCATCATTCCAGTAAGGTATTTCCACTCTCTGAGATCGTTGTTTAAGGTACGAACATAACCAATCTACAGCAATACCACGGATTCCATATGAAGGTAATTTTGAAAGTAAAATGTCATGATCAATGACGTCAAAAGCTTTTGAGAGATCTAAAAATAATCCAATAGGTGCCTGGTTTTGATCCAATGATGAGGCGACATCTTTAAAAAAAGAAAATATGGCTGTTTCCGTTGTTTTTGATTTTTTAACTCCATGTTGGCAATCTGAAAGCTCGTCGTGTTTAGTGAGAAAGGTTTCCATTCGTACGTAAAAAAGTCTCTCTAATATTTTTGAAAAAACTGATAGAAGAGAAATGGGCCGATAACAATAATAATAATTACTAGGCAATAGATTTCTTTGCCGCGCTTCGGATTTTAGTTTCGTTACGTACTTTCATTTCTGTGCACAAGAAACAGTAAAGAAATGCTTAATTAGTTTTTGTTAAGTTTCTGTTGCCATCCTTGGTTCTAACACTGAATGAAGTTTTTTTTAATTTACCATAGTTGTCATACAAGTAAATGGAAGACATTACTTTCGGAAATATCCTTTTGCTGTAGTATAAAGAAAATATTTTAAGACTGGCAATAAGGGCGAATTTCGACCGAATAATTCCTTTTGTGAGACCCTCACGCCAAAAAATGGACAATTCTTGTTCCACTATGTAGTAAATAATTTTCTCTAATACACTGTGTAGACAGAATGTACGTTTTGTGGGTCCTAGACACCGAAACAATTGTTTATCGTAAAACATACCCCATCGTCTATCTATCGTCAACACTAGCACCTAAACCGTTCAGACCGTGCAAAGTTCTCCAAAATTGACATTTGCCGATATATTTGGACGAATCGAGGCCCCCGAATAATAAATTGATATTTTGTTTCGAATATCTTACATGAAGCCCCGAAGACATGTGCTAAAAATGTGCTAAAAGTAGCTCCAAATGTTTTCTTTTTATTCTTTCCTCAGATAGAGCAAAATACGCTTATAAAAACGAGGCAAGTCTTATTTCCTTGAACTCTGAATTTTAGAAAATTGCAAAATTCCCAATGTAATCTGTTCTTCAAATGTTCTCTTAAATGATTGTCCTTACATTATACAATTCTATTTTTGAAGTATCTTTTTATGTTTTAGAGAATCATATTAAATACAATCAAAACTTGGGGGAAAATGAGGCTTTAATCATTGAGTTACATAAAGGTTAATGTGTGTTACAACAATGTTTCGTGAAGGGATCCATACACATCATCAGGTGAAAATTGTTACAATATTTCAACTATAAAACAGAAAACAGAACAAAGGTCACTACCATTATATTGGTATTGTAGAAACTGGAGTGGGGGGATTGTACAAATTGGAGTGAGGAGAAGCTTAATTGAAAGAAATTTTATAAAGGGAGATATAAAGGAAGATAGCATTAATTTATTGTTGGATCAGTTTTTTACATATTTTTGATTTTATGTCATTGTCATAAACTGGAGGGAAAAGATTTGATTCTAAATTTGTATTTATAGTCTCATGTGTTTTAATTTGAATGGATTCAGAAATGAGACGAGCTATCTTCTGGGCTTCCTATCAAGGATTGGAGGTTCGGGAAATCGAATTTGGATGATAACTTATATCTTTCATCTGATTATGATGCTCCTTGACTGTTGTAATCTACGATTAGTCTGACCGATATACAAGACTGGACAATCTCAGCAAAACATGCAAGATATCTCAAGGAAAGGAATCGAGTTCTTTACATTTTTTATCAAACTCATTTTGTTATTAACCTTGTTTGTAATTTTAGTATTAAGTTTCCGTCTAATACATTCTTTGGTGGTTATTGATAATATTTGGAATATATGGCAGAAGAATTCTACAGGATTGTTCCATATTATTGTCGTAATTGGAAAGATCAGTGTCGAAAATTAATAAACTTTGATGGTTTCTCTTTATATTATAGAAAGTCGTTTACCATTATATTTGAAAATGAATTCCAGAGGATAATTGTTTTCAACCAATAGCATGGTGACAATTTTAAGATTACTGGGGTGAAAGGAATATTGGGACAATTTTATGGCTCTGTGTGCAATACCATAAATAACTCTTTTCTGATGTTTAGGATGACAGAAACGGAAGTTAAGAGTATGGGCAGTAGCACGATGTTTGCGATACCCAACTGGTAATTGGTTTATTTTCTCGGCATTGTACCGAAAACTCTAAAAAATTTCGCCTGGCATGAATTAATGGTAGTATACAAGAATAGATAGTATAAAAATATTTCTCAAAAATATCTACAAACTTTTTCTGTTTTTCGAATAGCCAATCTTAGGAAATATGTTTACAAACTGTAATTTTATATACAGATGCACATTAACCTCATGCTGATTTTATGTCTTAAGTTAAATCAGTCTCAAAAAGGATACTGCTATAGTTATCGATTTAGCATATTCTGCTCCAATTATTACTTTCATTCAAGCATTAGTTAAAATAATAGATAACAAATCAAATTCGAGTCCAAAATATCAAATAGACTGTGCATTTACCTTTCAAGTAAAGTGATAGCAGATAAACTACTTAATGAATGTAAGACAATCACAGTGTCAGATAAGGAATTCTCCATCAGACCATTAAGATCTCGAAACAAGAGAATTTTGTCGAATGTGTACCCTAGTATCCCACACAATGTATTAGAAAATAAATTATTGAGCTTATGTATCAAAACAATGGTCCCAATGTCTATTCTCAAGGCAGGTTTATCTAAAGCTAGGCTAAGCCATATTATGAGTTATGACCGACAGACCTTCATCGCAGCGGAAGACGAAAAGATGCTACCAGAATATTTTCAAGTCACAATAGAAGAGGCGCCTTATTCGATATACATAACTTCAGATATTATTATGTGTTTTCACGGCAAACAACATGGACACGCCGTCTTACAAGACAAACGCATCTGGTTGTGCTCTTGAATTTTTGTGTCTTATCAATTATTTTTAGTGATCTGAGTATATTTGGTGTTTTTAAATGTTTTCATTATTTGTTGCAGGTTAGATGGAAATATAATTTCGGCTGTTTTTTCTATAACCAAGATGAACCAACAGATAACGAAATTTAAACGGTTACTTAAAACTTAACGAACTTCAGATTTTCGAGTTAGTAATAAGTAGGGGGCGGAATTTTATGACTAAAAAATGGATGAAATCTGTATGCATTTATGACCTAAAAATTCCAAAACTATGATCTATAATATTCAAAATATGACTTAACGAATAGCATTATTCCCCTGCAGAAACACTTTTGTTACAATTGTTCCTAAACCTAGGCTAAGCCAAACTGCAATAAACGGTCAAAAAGTTCAAAAAATTGTAATTCTTCTACATCCTGAACCTAAAAACCAACTGTTAGGCTGAATAATTAAGAGTTCATTAAGTAATACTCAATATCAGGATTGTTGCAATTTATTATCATATGCATTTTAAGGATGTTAAATGAGAATCGTCTCGAATTGTCGCCGAGTATCGTCTTGTAGTGAGAAAAACTCCTTTCGACATCACATGATTTAAGAGGGGCGTACTTGAATAGAGTTAAATCACTTGAAGAAAATTCCTGAAAATCTGCAGATGAAGTGTTTCCACAAAGAATATAACTTATTTCACGCGGGTACATAAGTCTGCAATTCTTTTCCAGTATATTTGTTAATTTTCTACACACTCTAGATGATACAGTTCCTTTGATATGTTCAAATTCTTGTTTAATGCACTTCACCATATCCAATGTACTGCTTAGTTCTACACCCGAAACTTCTAGTTGCGCAATTGCTCCAGATAAAGAATTAAAATTGGACTTTATGTAAACAGATCCACTTTAAATGTAGAATTTGAAAATAAATCTTGTTGGGAGGATGTAGGGAATAATGAAGGTGCTTCCTCTTGAAATTTCTGAATACGAATTAGAGGTTTGACAAACATTTTCTTAAATTAAATATTAATTTATCTACTTCGAAGTAGCTACTTCGAACTTCTTCAGCTACCTTATGCAAGTGACATGTCTTGTACATGCAAGGCACGTGCATGACATATCACGTGTATAATTTTTGGATATAGCATTTGAAGTCCCTTGGCTGCCTTCACAACACACGGAGAAGCATCAGTTACAAATAAAACTACAGGTGCTACAGAATGGTACAGACTTTCTCTAACGTTTTCTAATTTCCTTGGTATGAACTGGTACTGTACAGTCTTGTCCCTCCTTGCCTGCTTCCATCTATTGCTGCCCAAAGAATTTTTTTTTTTAATTTTCGAAACTTATCGGTTTCCTAATAGTAGAACCTAAATTATATTTTAAGAATATTAAAGAAAGCTATACCGTCGTCCTATATAGAAATTTTCATTGTAGTGTATGTTCTTTCTCGGGAGATGGCGGTGATATTTCCCCGCTGGATGGCGAGATCCGGCGCCGACCTACCGTCTGCTTATGGGGTTTACCCCTAAACACGACTCTTCCACCAGCGGGGCACCGCCCCAGCCGGGACAAGCTTTAGGCTCCCGACTGGTCTCCCGGAATATGTGGTAGTGTAGTGCATGTTAGTGTAAGTGTGTGTCTAAGGGGAGAGGATAGGACAATGATGAGGAAGGACAGATCGCGCGCGGTCCGTGGCCCGTTTGTTAGGGAACTACTCCTGCATTCGCCTAGTGTGGATTGGAGAAACCTCGGAAAACTACTGATCAGAGCAGCCGGCTGCTAGAATTCTCAGAGGAGAATTCGACAGCGACTGAATTCGACCTAGCTGAAAAGCTAGTGTCGAAAATCCTGCCGCCGTCACGACTCGAACTTAGGACCTCCCAGTCAAGAGGCGCTGCAGTAACATCAGTTGGACTGAGCTACCGCTCCCGGTGAAATTTGAAGCTCTTTTTCAGAGGAATCTGTTGGGGTTTCGAAAAAGTCATTTAAAATTCACATTTGTAAAAAAAAAAAGAATCCAGCAAAATGAACTTCACATCATATTAAACAGTGCTATTAGGACTATACGAACACGAAATTTGAAAAAAAAAATAGCGTTTGAGCGTTTCTGAAAATGCGGAATTTTGAGCTCATTTTTACAGAAAAATGTTGAGTTTTCGAGAAACATTATTTGACATTATTTAAAGCACATGTACTCATAAATCAAATAAAGTGGAGAAATCGACTCTAGCGTAAATATTTCCGACGTGAGACAAGCCAAAAAATTACATTTTACGGGACAAAAGAATAGAGCAATATGGAGTTTATGTCATGGTATAGTTCGTTTGGCACTAACACTACCAAAAATTTACACAAAAACTTTGGAGCCATTTTTGAGAAAATCTTGTTTTTGTAATTTTTTAAAATTGCCAATACTACACGCACTATTGCACGAAAACTACTAAAATTTCCAAAACAATCTACATCACTTTATTGAAAGAACTATTTATGGACAAAAAATGTATTTGAAGAAAAAAACCCTTCTTCAATTCTGTACTTGTAGGAAGACCCCGAAAAAATTAAAATTTTGCAATTTTCGAAAATTCAGAGTTAACCATAAAAATGTGAACTATGCAACATTTATAAGTGTATTTAACTCTATTATTACAAGAAATTTAAGGAAAACATTTGGAGCCGTTTTTGAGAAAATTTCGAAAATGTCCGGACGGACTTCATGTAAAGTACCCCTAAATTTTCAAAATTTCAAAGCTTCAACTAGAGACAGATGGACTGGTTTCTACAATTTGAAAAAGATCGTACGTGTGGTTTAGGCGCTAGGTTTGTTCACATACAAGAGACGGACAGACGGACGGACAAACATATAGACGAACGGACGGACGAACGGACGGACGAACAGACGGACAGACAGACAGACAGACGGACGGACGGACGGACGGACAGACGGACGGACAGACGGACGGACAGACAGACGGACGGACGGACGAGACGACGACGACGGACAGACGACGAGACGAGACAGACGGACGAGACAGACGGACAGACGACGACAGACGACGACAGACGACAGACAGACGGACAGACAGACGGACAGACAGACGGACGACAGGACAGACGAACAGACAGGACGAGACAGACGGACAGACAGACGGACAGACAGACGGACAGACGACTGACGAGACGAGACGGACAGACAGACGGAGCAGACGACAGACGGACAGACAGACGACGAGACAGACGACAGACAGACGGACGACAGACGGCAGACAGACGGACAGACAGACGGACAGACGAGACGGACAGACAGAACGGACAGACAGACGGACAGACGAGACGGACGAACAGAGCGACGACGGCAGACGAACGACAGACGAGACGGAGCAGACGACGACAGACGGACGACAGACGACGGCAGACAGACAGACAGACGACGACAGACGACGGCAGACAGACGACGGCAGACAACGACGGCAGACGACGACGGACAGACAGACGGACGAGACGACAGACGACGGAGACGAGACGCGACAGACGACGGACGACGACAGGACGACGACGACGGACAGACGGACAGACGAGACGGCAGACAGACGACGGCACAGACAGACGGACAGACGACGACGACAGACAGGACGACGACAGACGGACGGACGAGACAGACGGACAGACAGACGGACAGACAGACGGGCCGACAGACAGACGGACAGAGACATACAGACAGACGGACGGACGGATAGACAGACGGACGGACGGATAGACAGACGGAGGGATGACGTTTTGAAAAAACGTTTTTCGGTATCCGGGGACCCCAAAACGTTTATTTCCGTTGCGATATCGAAATTGATTTCCGCAGCATTACATAACTTTATACTACATATATTACTCCCGTGTACGAGAAAGTAAAAATGTATTCATTCTTTACCCCATACGAACACAACAGCTTAATTAAGTTGCCGAAGAGGATTACGGTGTGGAATGATACGTCTTCTCTAGCACTTCACATGCCAGGAGAAACTTATTTCCAGGCCGATCTTTCAGCGTGCCGACAATCACGTTTGCCATCCACATCTGTAATCTCACCTATTAAAACCCAGATCTTCCTGTACCTCGTGCTACGCCTTATTTTATACATTTCTTCATAACAAGGGGTCAGATATTCCTTCCTGAGCGTAGATTCGTCGGGAACAAGATGCTGTGTATATTTTTCAAGAAACTGTCTGAAACTTGGAGTGTTGAGTTTCTTGAAAGGAATATTAGATGCAACCATTATCGAGCAGATCTTGCGAAAAATGTGAACATTGTGAACTTGATGTCGGGATTTCGAATAGCAGACGTCTATTTTCGTGTACAGAATGTGTATTTACACAATTCTCATGTTTAATAGTTTTCCTGTGTTGAAGCACAGAGAAGCGTTTTTTGGCAGTAACTTTCACTTCACACAATTTACAGAATAATATCACTCCATAGGTACTGAATATGCTTTCACCGAACTCGCGAAGAAAACTTCGTAACTTCTCACTAACTGAAACGTTCGTCTTAGGCATATTAAAAGCAACTGAAAACTGAAGCAAAGGTGCGAACGTTTGTAAAATGGTTCTAGTTTCGTGTAAGCAAGGGTCGTCAGATTTCCGAGTACGAGAACGACCTTGAGTGCGCATTCAGAAGCACGCCGTGTTCCGCGAAGCTATGACAAATTCCCATGGTCGGGAAGAAAGGGTGAGCAAACGTAGAAAAAAAATCGCATTCCAGTCCCGACCACCGATCCGTTCACATCGCAGAGCGCTCGTAATAGTACGAACACAACGGGCCCGCCCGGTACCGACCAACCAGTTTATATTTCTAGTGCTTCTAATATTAAGTTTTTCAAATAGTGAAAATTCATTGTTAATCCAGTGCATCAAACAACTTCCTCCAATGGCATTCGATGCGAATTCAGCAACAGGCAACGTAGTCAGCAATGCTCTTTACGTGCTACACAACACCAGCAGCATTCCGCAGAGCAACTTCATCAATTTACCAATCTCACACAGTGAAAGTGCTACATACGAGGATACAGTCATGGAATCATCTACATCAGAAACTTCGTGTTATCAAGATCCATCGCAAGGTACAACCCTTTTAACCTTAGGCAGCCAGCATCAGGGAGACGCCAACATCCACCAAAGGAAAAGGCCAGTAGGCGAGGGCGCTACCAATAGCGATAACAAAAAACACAGTGCAAGTGCCAATGTCAGTGACAATGACAAAAGTTAATCAACAGTGTTAAACAGTGCACCACCTACAGACGGTTCCGGATCTCACGTAGGCTGCGTAGCCCAAAACTTCAATACGAAAAAGAGATTTTTGACTTGCAATCCTCTTACAATGTCCCAATAGGCAATAGATTTTCAGAATTAGCCTCCAAGGAAGCCGACTCTTCCCCCCCAGACAACCGCTTCAAATACCTAACTTCTGATCAATCTTCACAGTCCATTACAACCTCCAAAATACCCCCAATTTCATTTCTGAGATAACAAATATCAATTCTTTCGTCATTGAAATAAAAACAACGTATCTAAAAACTTCATAGCTGAACAAAAGAATAACAAAGTGAAAATAAATCCCGGAGATTTTCGCAATATCATAAAATACTTAATAAACACTAATAGAAGGTTCCACTCCTTCAAAGACCAGCAAACAAAAACTTTTCGGTAGTATTTAAAAATGTACACCTTTCCTTAACTGTGAGTGAAATCATGCAAGATTTAAAACAAAGACACCCATCCATTGTTAAAATTACACGTCTTCAGAAGGAACCACCCATTCCTGTAATAGCGGCCGAGTTCAACGGTAACGAACCACAGGAAACAATTCTAACATAAATCAAATTTGCAACCTCAAAGTCACCACCGAAAGAAGAAAAACCTACAAAAGACCAAAAGGGCCTCTACAGTGTTATAGATGTTTGGACTTTGGACACTCTAGAAACTATTGTAACCACAAAATTAACTGTGCAATATGTTCTGGTAACCATTATACGGTAACTTGCCCCCAAGGTAACGCAAACCCTACCTGCATTCTCTGCAAGGGCAATCACCGTGCGGATGTAAGAAATGAAAACTGTTCATACTACAAGGAAATCGTTGAAAAAAGAACCACCCCACCTCATAGCACAAGAAACCCATCCCAAAGAGCACAACCCCCATCCTTTAGCAACCAACAACATGAACAATTCCCATCACTACCATTTACCCAACCAATCCGAAATTTTACTAGGCCTACAACCCTGAAAACCAATCAAGTTCCGTTTACAATAACAGATCACGGAGCAACCCCACACAACATAACCAACAAAGTAATAATATTAATCCTCTTCTAAATACAATAATTAATTCCATAACGTCCTGCGTAATTAACTTCATCAACTCCCTTATTCCATCAATAATCAATACAATCCAGAATACAGTACTTGATTAGTTGCTTCCTTGCGTGACTGACGTGCTCGGACTGTGCTCCAATATTTTACTAATTTTGACTACTTTCTTACATCTTTCAGGTACATTTTGTTTTTAAATTGTTTTCTTTACTTGTTTACTTGTTACAGGAACGCTGAAAGAGATTTATATTGTCCGCAGCAGTGGAAAAGAAGTTAATAGTTATTGGTTTAAAAGACAGCGTAACGGACAAACGTGCATTTTAACGAGTTAAAAGACTTTTAATACATACTTGCTGTACAAATAAAGGGTTAAACGTAAAGGGTTGCGTAACGGGTTAAACAACTAGTGAAAGTGTTGTGATAATTGTGAAAAACATCAAAATTCAAAGTTTCGTATATATTAGTAACGGAAAATCTTGAACCTTGTGATTTCAAATTCACGAGTATCAAAGTGGTTAATTTTTGTGGCCTTTAGAGAGGTAAAGTATTGTAATCTAATTGTATTTATTAGTTTGCAGCTTAGATCTATTAACGGAAACACACTCAACTCTACTCGCAATTAACCAATAACATTTAAATACTAATTAGAATCACATTTCTTTTATTTTTTAAATAAATACGTAACTTAAATTAAATAATTTAATACACGTTAAATATTAAATATTAAATTAAATAATTTAATACACGAATTAAAAAGATAATTTAGAAAACACTTTTGACACATAATCTGATTTCTCATCTAATTATTTATTCTCATATTTGCCACGCATTTGATACGCATTCCTGACATGGCTACTATTCGCTATACACTTTCTACTCTGTACACTCTCAAAGCCGACCTTCTGAAAGCCTTCACACACGTAAACAATAATTTAGATGAACATATCCGAAGGCTCGAAGAGGTCGTTCAAAACTCAGACGGTTGGACAACAATAGGCAACACCGCAGAAACTTTCAACCGCCCATCCGCGAAAGCAAAAACACAATCATCACAACCAATCATGACTCAAAACAGATTTGCTGTGTTAGATTATGACAATGATTTTCCATGCCTTCCCAATCCTCACAATCCCCTCCCATCACCGACACCTCCACCCACAAACCGACGCAAACAGGCTAGCAAGCGCAGAGAAACAAAGACACGTAGAGTTGCGCAACCAGGCTCACAAGTAAACAAGGACTTACTACTGAGCCCACCAAAAAGGTACTAATTTTAGCAGATAGCCATGGGCGACAAGTCTCCTCCCTGCTCCGTGGGAAACTCAAGTCGCAAGCCTTTCACCACTGAGATCCGGGTTCGATTCCCGTCGAATCTCATGTGAAATTTGTTCCAACAAAACGAGTTCTGCTGCTTCACAAGGGCTAGTCCAACCCCTGTGAAGTGTCCTAAACCCTACCCCTATCCTTATTCCTTCCTAATTCTGGCCGCTGGGTAGTGACGCAGGAGCGCGCGGTAGGAGGCGCGTACGCGGAGATGTTACCTGGCGGTCCTCTTGAAAACCGACTGCGACGAGACGCGACAGACAATATTAACGGAGGCTTACTCCAGCGCTGTTAGTAATGGGAGGATTACTCCCAGAAAGCGCAAAGCGCTCAACGCCCCCCAAGGGGCTTGGAAACGCGTTGCGTCAAACGAGACGCAACAAATAAAAAAAAACTCCCAACCAATTTCTCTGTCATGTGTGTGTTTAAACCTAACGGGAGGTTCGCCGACGTGATCAGTGAATTGGACACCCACACAAAAACTCTCACCAAACGGGATACAGTCATCATCATAGGAGGGCAGATTGACATCAATTTGGGTGGTCACTGTACACCTGAGCAACATGTTGACAAACTACAACGTGCCGCCCAAACCACGAACATTGTAATCTCGACTCTGCCCTTCTGGTACAACAAACCAACACTGTGCAAAGAAATTAGACACGCAAACAACAAATTAAAACTGCATCTGAGAGGCACACATGTTAAATTATTTAGGCTTAACTTTCTCTCAGAAAAACACTGCACCCGGCATGGTCTTCACTTGAACCTTGTCGGAAAACATGCACTCGGTAGCAAACTTGCCAAATACATCCTTACACACAGCAGTATCCTACCCAAGATTCATCCCCACGTACATCTCCTAGTTCTCTTCCATCCTCCGGAACCCCTTTGGACCCAATTACCTTATCCCCTGAACCTAATCTATTTATTTATTTTATTATTTATTTATTTATTTTACGTCAAAAAAACAGTTAAAAACTGCGTATGACGTGCTACGGGGAAAAGTGAATTGTGTGCACATTTTCAAAATTCTGTCATCCCTACATTAAGTCATATACTACTAAAATTTTGAATTTTGAAAGGGAGAAGAAAAAACAAAATCTCCCATCTATTTTCTATTTTCAAGGATAAATAAGCAATAAATTTTGGCTCTTATTACTTCCTGCCGCGACAACATGGAAACGATAATTTGAATAATTGTATTTCCCACTGAATTCTAGAAGACGCACAGAAAATGAAGTTACATTTATGTCCAGAAGCAAAACAAGGGGCCATCTCAGCATTTGCTCAATGGATCAGGGAAACTGGACGAAAAACCTGATCGAGATGGGGGTCATTGACCCGGAGACTGCAATACAATACTTGTTACAGGTTGTTTATACACATTTACAGAGATCAAATGTTAAATCATGCATTATGTATCATTGTTAAAATTAATGTTACGTTTCTTGTGATGCTCAGTATAGTCTCTAATTGTATAGAAACAGTTATGCAGCAGAAAAGATTTCACTTGGGATTTAAACTTTGTTATTGAATTTAATCGTTGAATGTCATCTGGCAAAGTGTAAAATAATGTACTGTATTGTATGTGAATTTTTTGTAATGAGCTGTTGATACTGTCATCTGATGAATATGATTTCTACGTCAAGTGTTATAGTAATAGACTTCGGCATTTTCTGAAAATATATTCCCGCCCTTGAGCAAGTCATTTTTGACAAAAAAAAACACTGATTCGTAAATAAAAAGACACGGTAATGGTAGAATTCCTAGATTAATGAAGAGAGGCTTACATGAATAACGTGGGTGGGTTTTGGTTATTATTCGTACAATTCGTTTTTGTAATCTAAAAGTCTGGGAGCTATAAGATGTATTTCCCCAGAATATTATGCCATATCTCAGGCGGGAATGAACATTCGCGAAGTATACACAACGAGCAGTATGAAGGCTGACTGAATTTGCAAGAATTCTGAACGCGTAGCATAATGAACTTAATTCTGTGTTCAATTCATTTAAATAGACGTTCCATTTAAGGTTTGACTGAATTGAGAGACCTAAAAAGTTTGTTGCCTTAACATCAGTCAATGGTACACCGTTCATTTTCAATGGAGCACAGAATTGTTTATTTGAAATGGAAAACTGCATTAAAACCGTTTTCTTTTCGTTTACTATTAATTTGTTATTTCGGAACCAATTTGAAACATCTGATATTGTACTATTTACTGTTTCTTTATTGCAAAGGATGTCCGTATCATCCGCAAAGAGAACCGTTCTTCCGTTCCGAATCGTCGAGGGCATATCGTTTACGTAAAGTAGGAACAGAATAGGGCCTAAAATCGATCCTTGAGGAACTCCACATGCAACGGGCAAAGAGTCGGAAAGGTGCGTACGTAATGTTCCATCATTCCAGTAAGGTATTTCAACTCTCTGAGATCGTTGTTTAAGGTACGAACATAACCAATCTAGAGCAATACCACGAATTCCATATGAAGGTAATTTGGAAAGTAAAATGTCATGATCAATGACGTCAAAAGCTTTTGAGAGATGTAAAAATAATCCAATAGGTGCCTCGTTTTGATCCAATGATGAGGCGACATCGGTAAGAAAAGAAAATATAGCTGTTTCCGTTGATTTTGATTTTCTAAATCCATGTTGGCAATCTGAAAGCGCGTCGTGTTTAGTGAGAGAGGTTTCCATTCGTACGTAAAAAAGTCTCTCTAATATTTTTGAAAAAACTGATAGAAGACAATCCTTGTACTACCTCTCCCATTATTCATTCCCCTACATCTGTAACCCCTCCTTCCTCACCACCTAACACTGCTGGGACACGATACTTCCTTCGACCACGCACTCGAGGTAAAAATGAGATAAATAAATAGCAACTACAGTCAGATGCAGAAGAAAAGCATCCGTGTAAGTACATGCAAAGATTCAAATAATGCATCATAATGTGCAATCTCTTTCAAATAAAATGGAATTTATCGAGGCAGCATTAGAGTGTGATCTCAGTCAAATAGATGTTCTTTGCTTTACAGAACATTGGTTATCTCATAATGATCTAAACACACACACCAAATTCCTAGTTTTTACCTTGCAGGATCTTATTGTAGAGCAAGGGAATCAAATAAAGGCCCTGCTTACGGAGGTTCGTGTATTTATGTAAGAAATAATATTGTTTATACCTTCTTGTCAGAATTCAATTTATATGCAGTTGAAAAAGTTTTTGAAGTATCAGTTGTACATCTTACTACGCTCAAAATTATCTTACTTTGCATCTACAGACCTCCAAAAAAGCGAGCTTCAGATTATTTCAATTTCTTAGAAAATCTAGAGATAACTCTGAACAAAATTAGTAATCTCTCTTTTAAATCCATTGTTGTATGTGGAGATATCAATATTGATTTTCTGAGCGAATCCCACGAAAAAGAGCAGTTTCTCAATTTAATTCATTCAATTTAGATATTACAGTGAACGTACCTACACGGAATACTCTTAAATCACAAACAGCAATAGATCAAATTATAATTAACGAAACCACAACTAGATATGAAATAATAACGAATAATCTAGGTTACAGTGACCACTATGCACAAATTCTTACAATTACTAATAACATGAATACTGACACAATAAATAAAACACGCATGTGTAGAGCATTTACTACAGTTAACATTAAGTTATTTACGAACTACTTGCTGAAAGAATCATAGGAGGCAGTTTATAACGCTATTGACACAAAAAAAAAATACAATTTATTTTTCTCAAAGCTTTCATTTCTCTTTAACGCGTACTTTCCTATTAAAAAGAGAAAATCAAACATTTCACGAAAAAGTAATACTTGGATCACATAAGGAATTAGAACACCGTGTAAAAATAAACGTACTCTCTACTTTATTTCTAAACATCATAACGTGTCACCCGGTTCCCACGTCTACTTCCGAGAATATAAAAGAATTTTAAGGAAAATAATAGTTCAGGCAAAAATAATGAAAAATAATGAGGATATTTTGAACGCTAAAAACAAAACTAAAGCAATGTGGAATATCGTGAAAAATTCGACCACATCATCACGACATTTCGTAGAAAATGTTGTTTTAAAGGATAATGAAAGAGAAATAAGAAATCCAGAAAATGTGGCAAATCTCTTTAACCAACACTTTTCTAGAATTGCGGTTGATCTCACGAAGGGACTAAAACCACAAAATTCAACATCATATGCTTCCCAAAAAAATATCAAACTTCTTCTAACAAATCCTCGAATAATCAGTAAATTAAAAAATATATTCATCAGGTTTAGATGAATTTCCGGATTGTTTATTAAAAACGTGTGCACCTGCCATTATACACACATTAACTCACATTTTCAATGCTTCCTTGTGCACAGGAATATTTCCAGATACTTTCAAAACAGCAAAAATTAAGCCACTTTTTAAAAAAAGGGAACAAAAATGAAATTGAAATTTACCGGCCAATGTCTCTTTTGTCAGTTTTCTCAAAAATATTAGAGAGGCTTTTCTATACGCGAAGGGAAACCTTTCTCAGGAAAAACAAAGCGTTTTCAGACTCACAACACGGTTTCAGGAAATCAAAATCTACGGAAACTGCCATTTTTTCTTTCCTTAAAGATGTTGCTTCATCAATGGACAAAAATGAAGAACCCATTGGGATATTTTTAGATCTTTCGAAGGCTTTTGACGTTATTAACCATAATATCTTGCTCTCAAAATTACCTTCTTATGGAATTCGTGGTATTGCCCTAGATTGGATAACCTGGTACTTTAAACATCGATCTCAACGAGTAGAAATACCGTACTGGCACGAAAGGACACTATTTACTTATCTCTCCAATTCTTTGCCAATTGAACATGGGGTCCCACAAGATTCGATCTTAGGTCCTATCCTCTTTCTGTTGTACGTAAACGAAATGCCCTCATCTATTAAAAATGGAAGAACAGTTCTGTTTGCCGATGACACGAATGTTCTTTGCAAAAAAGAAACAATAAATAGAACAATTTCAGAAGTTTCAAATTGGTTTTGTTATAACAAATTAATAGTTAACGAAGGAAAACCTGTCTCAATGCTATTTTGTGCTTCAAATCGGCAGTCGTATGCTCCATTGAAAATGAACAATATGCAATTAGCTTATGTTAAGGTAACAAAATTTCTAGGTCTCTCAATTCAATCAAACCTCAAATGGAATGTACATATAACAGAATTAAACACTAAATTAAGCTCATTATGTTATGCATTCAGAATTCTTGCTAATTCTGTCAGCCTTCATGCAGCTCGTTGCGTGTATTTTGCAAATGTACATTCCCGCCTGAGATATGGCTTAATATTCTGGGGAAGCTCATCCTTTAGTTCCCAGACATTTAGATTGCAAAAGAAAATTACCCGAATAAAGAAAAAATTCCATCCACGTGATCCGTGCAAGCCTCTTTTCTTATTTACTTAACGGTGGGAACTTATTTTCGTGTAATACTGATATTTATAGTTACAACACTCGACGTAGAAATCATGTTCATCAAGTGTCATTATCAACAGCTCACTACAAGAAATCCACATACAATACATGTACGTTACTTTACAACTCATTGTTCCGTCCACGCCACAAACGCCCTGGCGGCAGGTCATTGTTTCCCCCTTCAGACGCTGGCCGCACCCACTGCGGGCATCCGGCGCTCCCACCGCTGGCCACCCTCACCGCCACCTCCCCCACCCCGGCTGCCAGCTACGCGTACCCCGAAGGCCCGTGAGCCTCTACCCCCAAAACGGCACTCACCGACAAGTCGCCGTCTCTGCCGGAACAAAGTCTCTCCGCGACGAACAACGCAAGCCCGGTCCGGCCCGGCGCCATCTGCTTTCTCGCGAGTGCATTGTAACCCCACTGCCTTCGGCAGGGGTGCAGACTGCGTCCAACGCAGACGGACTTTCAGTCCGTACGTGTTCCGGCTGACCTACGCGAGCCAGATTCTGTGCTGTGCTCCCATAAGGCGCTGCATCCGCGCCCGACCGTCGACGGACCTTGTGGGAGCGCGCATTCATTTGCACCTCACACCGCCTGGCACCGCCCGGCACACCGCCTCAGGCACACCGCCTTAGGCACACCGCCTTAGGCACACCGCCTTAGGCACACCGCCTTAGGCACACCACCTCAGCCCCACCGCTGCAGGCACACCGCTGCAGGCACACCGCCTCAGACACCCCGCCGCAGGCACACCGCCGTCGGCACACCACCGCAGGCACACCGACTTACGTCATTGCAAGTGCAAATGTAAATTTAATATTAAATAGCATGTGCAATGTGAGTGAGTTGAATTCTGACAACCCCTGCTTCTTCCCTCAACCAGCGTCCTCCCTCTCTCCCCCTCCGGGCAGCTCATGGCCCGGCGCGGCGTAAGCTTTGTACAGAGAAGGTCCCGTTCAGTCCGCTAAAGCACCCCCCTCCTTTCCTGGCCATTCTTCCCTTTCTCTGTACACTCATTGCCAGATGAAATTAAACAATTAAAATTGGTACACAAATTTAAGTTAAAAGTAAAATCTTTTCTGCTGCAAAACTGTTTCTATACAATTAGAGACTATACTGATCGTCAAAAAGAAAAATAATGTTTACTTTAACAAAAACACTATATAGTATAATGAATTAGTTTACATTTGCATTATATAATTTAAAAAAAGACTCAATATGCCTGTAACAAATAATGTACTTCCGGGTCAATGACCCCCATCTCGATCGGGTTTTTGTCCAGTTTCCCTGATCCATTGAGCAAATGCTGAGATGACCCCTTGCTTTGCTTCTGGACGTAAATGTAGCTTCACTATGGGCACGTTTTGTTGAAATTTCCTTTTGTTTGACGTGGTAGTAGAGCTTAGGGTGAGTTTCTATTTTGTTAACAATACAGACAAATCAAATCTGTTTGTTCCTTTACTGTTAGAAATAAGTTTTTTGTAATTTTGCAACGAAAATATCTAGTTTTCGAAATGTTAATCCCTCGCTTTTTTAAATTTATTATTATTACTATGATTTTTATCTTTCAACTATTAATAGTTAAATTGTTGGGAAGGGATTCTGAATTTCAGGAAAGCGTGCGCAGATGATTTTCTCCCCCATACGTCACATACAGGTTTTGACTGTTTTTGACTAAATAAATAAAAAAACAGTAACAGCTTATTTTAATAACAATTTCAACACAAGCCCGTAGAAATATATCATTCACAAATTGAAATGCCAAAGGCATTACATCCAAAAAATAGAACTGACACAATACTTACATACTTACAACATAGATATAGCATGCATAACAGACACATACCTAAAAAAAAAATACATACCTGAATATAAAACTTACAGAAATGACAGGATTGAAAATAAAGGAGGCGGGGTACTAATAGCAATCAAGAACAATATAAATCATCACGAAATTGATATATCAAACACCACAGCAATTGAAACAGTAAATTGATATATCAAAAAAAAACCAAAAACAACCATGGAATATAATAGCTGCATATAAACCTCCAACAATAAAAATAAACCCCTAATATATTAATCTTTCACCCCAAATAAAAATACATTAATATTAGGAGATCTAAACGCCAAACACACAAATTGGGGATGTCGAACAAGCAACCAAACAGGAAAAACACTGTCACAAATATTAAATAATACGACTATCAAAATGTTATCCCCTCCAGAACCAACATACTATCCAAAAGACGTAACTAAAAAAAACAGACATCCTAGACATCGGACTGACAGATGGAAATATCAATTTTTACTCAATCCCATATCATGAACTCGACTCTGACCACATTCTAACCACATTCTCTGACCACATACTAACACAACAGATCCCCCCCCCCGTTCCCCAATCCCCAAAATAAACACTCGTCAATTGAACTAGATTAAATTTCAAAATATAATAAGCAATGTAATACCTAAAATAAAAATCCTAAATAATTCTATAGAAATTGACAACGCCGTTTCATTACTAAACACCATAATACATACAGCAATAACAGAAACTCAACCCAAAAATACATATACCCATAACAGCATGAGACATTCACCTCTGCCGGCAGAAATTATAAATATAATAAATATAAAAAAAAACAAGACCAGAAGACTTTGGAACGTAACTATAAACCCACAAATTAAAAGAGAACTTAACATATTAACTAATATTGTTAAGAAATCAATAAAAAATCAAATACAAATTCCAAAACAAGATACAATCATTAACGACACAAAACAATTCTATTTGGAACTTCACAAAACAAATACTTAAAAGAAAATCAATTATTCCACCTATCAACTCACCAAGAGGTAAGTTATTCACCCCAACCGACAAGGCTGAGGAAATATCCAATTACTTTGAGTCGACTTTCAAGCACTCAACCGACACTCAACCAAGTAAAACCGCACCCGGAACACAACACAATAATTCAATCAATAAACCACCCTATCTATGGCCCTCACTACAAAATCCATTTTACAAACCCTAAAGAAATAAAACAAATCATTAACTCTCTCCAGATATAAAAAGCGCCAGGTCATGATAATATAAATAATTAAATTCTAAAACACCGGCCCCCCTTAACAAACACTACATTCATGCTTCAGAACAAATCACTTTCCATCCACTTGGAAGCATGCTATCATTCATCCCGTTCCGAAACCAAATAAAAATGCAGCAAACACCGACAGCTATCGCCCAATAAGCCTTCTACCATCTTTGTCTAAAATCTTCGAAAAAATAATACTTCAACGTCTGAAAAAGCACCTGCAACTAACAAAAGCCATTCCAAAAGAGCAGTTTGGATTTACTGAACACATCTCCACACAACACCAACTCCTCAGAATTACAGAACATATCAACACAGCATTTCAGAAAAAACATCATTTAATACTCATATCACTTGACATATCACAGGCATTCGATAGAGTATGGCACCAGGCACTAATTTACAAATTAAAGAAAATCGGCACTCCACAGTATATCACCTCAATAATCGAAAACTATTTATCCAACAGAACCTTTGCAGTAACAATTAACAACCATCATTCAAACCCCAGGTTAATCAAAGCAGGATTACCACAAGGATCCCCCCTCTCACCCAACGTCATCTCAAGCCCCCTCTCTAATTAACATTAAAAACAACATACAATTATATCTAAACCTAATAGACAGTTGGTCATCCAAATTAAAAATAAAACTAAACCCAAACAAAACGGCAGCAAAAATCTTTTCTTTAAGGCCGTACACTCCACCAACCACATTAACGTTAAAATAACGAGCCCATCCCATGGTACCCCCAAATAAACCCATTAAATATTTAGGACTGCACTTGGACACCAGACTGAATTGGAAACAACACATAGCACCAAAATTAAAAAAAAAATGGTACCCCCCAAATAAACCCATTAAATATTTAGGACTGCACTTGGACACCATTAACTAAAATCACTAATTAATAGGAATAAATACCTTCCATACAAAACAGCAACAATACTCTACAAAACAATAATCAGATCTCTATGCCTGTCCAGTATGGATTAATGCTGCAAAAACAAACATCAACAAAATACAAATAGTACAGAACCAATTCCTACGTACCATCACTAATGCACCCTGGTTCATATCAAATCATCAATTGCATAATGAATTTAACGACATCATCATTCACCACATTACTTACCTATCCCATAAATTCTTCTCTAATATTCACCATATTCAAACATTATCCTCGTTCAACCTCTGTAAAAACCCACTTATCCCACTCGCATCAAAAATAAATATCCATTCCACATATTTTGTAAAATATTTTCAGACATATCTACGAGGTGCCATCATGGTTTCCTCAACCACAGTATTAGAGTTAAGTTAGGTTAAGTGTAATAAGTTAAGCCATCACTGCATATGTATAGTTTTATAGGAACTGATCTATGAACAAAAACAATCAAATAATAAAACATAATTTTAAAAAAACGTAGAAAATCAGGAATTACGCAAAACAAAGGCATTGGGTTTTTACGGGAATTTGTTAAATTATACAAAACTTTTATTGGACATTTTTGATTAAACGGAAAGCAAAAATATGTATTTGCATATAAAAATATGACATACCATAGAAATGCGCCCCCTAGTCTCTATTTTAACGAAACATGCCAAATATGTGCCTATAATCGTACGATTATGTACCATCAGTACAAATTAGCCAAATGTGCACACATATAAATGTGCATAGCATCTAATTTTAACTAAATGTCACGAAATTTCAATTAGCTGTGCCCTGAAGCAACTGATAAAATTGACTTTTCATAGAAATCCGCCCCCTAGTGATAAACACTTGTTTATTTTCGATATATCGCTGTGCTATATTAATTACTGAAAGATTTTATATTTCTGTGACGAGTGACTATTCACTTTATTTGAACGTTACAAGGACGGTAAATTGAATAGTTTTGAATTTGAGTTCCATATCGTATTCTCTATTTTCAAAACAACTTTTCAATTAATAGCTTCTATCTATTTACGTAAAGAACTGGTTGTATTAAATACGAGCAGCTCATGTGGACGACAATCTACATAATCACATTACCAAATTTCACTTACTAGCTTCACTTACTAGCTTTCAATCGATTTTTAAAATAGCATATCTTCTCATTCTAGTATCCAATTGTAATTCGTAATTTATTGAATATACGTCACTCCCACACTTTCAAAATATTATGCAACGTGACTTATCGTAATTCTCTTGTATTTATTCCGATTTTATCACATACGCGTACGCGATAAAACGCATTCGTGACAATGGCTGCTAATCGTTCTTCTCTTTTTACTCTCTACACACTCATATCCGACCTTCCCGACCTTCTGAAAGCCTTCACACACATAAAGAATAATTAAGATCAGCATATCCGAAGGTTGAAGACGTCGTTCTCTACACAGACGGTTGGGTACAAGACGGCAACACTGCAAATCTTTCCACCCGAGCACCCGTGACTGCACAAAAGACACAGACACCACACCCAGTCGTAACTCAAAACACATTTAGTGATTTAGATTATGAAACAGATTTTTCTCGACATTCTGATCCTCACAACCCTTCTCTGATAACGACAAATACATGCACAAATCAACGCGAACAGCCTAGGAAGCTCGTCCAAACCAAAACACGTAAAGCTGCGCATTCTAGCCCACTTGAAAACAAAGACAATCCCACTGAGCCTAAAAATGCAGGTACGTACTTTAGCGACAGCCATGGCCGCCATCTTTCCTCCATTCTCAGTAGGAAATTACCCTCCAACTACTGTTTCATTTATTTTTAAACCTAACGGGAGGTTTGCAGACGTGACCGCAGAGTTTGACACGAAGACACTGACCAATCAGGACACATTATCTTAGTAGGGAAGAATGACATTGATTTGGGCGGTGACTTTACACTTAAACAACATGAAAACACATTAAAATGCGCCGTCCAAAATACTAACATTCTTGCAGGGTTGCCAGATGTTTTTCGAGCTGTTTTACTACTACTATACTGTACTATGCTATTACTATACTATACTATGCTACTACTATACTATACTATGCTACTACTATACTATACTATGCTACTACTATGCTACTTCTATACTATACTATACTATACTACACTATATACTATACTATATACTATACTAGACTATACTATACTATTCTATACTATACTACTACTACGGAATTTCCCTAAATTACCTCCTCAATAAAACAAAATATAATGAAACGAAAGATATTCTCCAAATTACAGAGCAACATGAGCGGTCCCTTACGATTATATACCTTAAATTAAAATAATCCAAATTCATCGTCCTCTGAGCTGTTCGAAATCGTATATTATCTTCCTTCATCTCACTTTTCTTTCTCTATACCAGTAGCTTATTTTTCTCTTTTTGACACATAAAAATGAGAGAGAATAAGGTACTTCTTTTTTATTCATAATAATTGAGAGAAAAATAATTTTATCTAGACTACGGATGCAATAATTTTTCCAAAAAATCCCCAAACATTTCCCCTCAATTTATGTTTCACCATTCTTTCCCCACAATGAAAAGATTCCCATTTAAGGGATAAATTCCCCAATCTGGCAACCCTGCATTGCAGTCTCGACTCTGTTCTTTTTGTACAACAGACCAAACCTATGCAGCGAGATTAAGCACGCAAACCAACAATTAGAACTACAACTGAGAGAAACAAATGAAACACTTTTTTTAAAATTAATTTCCTCTCAGCATAACACTTCACCCGGCATGGTCCTCACATGAACCTTGCTGGAAAGCATGTTGTCGGTAATAAGCTTGCACAACACATCAACTCACGTTCGACGCAGTCTTCTACCAAAATTCCATCCCTTTCACCTTGTTTAAGTTCTCCAATCCCCACCCATATTTCGAACCCTCTTACTTCCTCTTCTGAACCTACTCCCGTTTCTTCCATTCCCACTCCCAATTCACCTCACAAAATGTCCACTGATGGGACCAATTTCCTCACAACCTCTCATTGCTGGGTTACATTACAACCTTCGACCACGCACTCGACGTAAAAAAGAATAAATATACAGCAAATACAGTCAAATGCAGCAGGAAGACATCCATGTAGCTCCTTGCAAAAGATAAAAATACTGAACTATAATGTTCAATCCCTTTCCAATAAAACTGAGTTTACATCAAATGGATGTTCTTTGCTTTACAGAACATTGGTTATCTCCTAATGAACTTAATAGTTTCTAAATTTCAAACTTTTGCCTCACAAGCTATTATTGTAGAGAAAGGGAATCGCATGAAGGTCCTGCACAAAAGAGTTGCCAGATGCTTCGTAAAAAAACATCCGCCGTTAGATGACTGTAAATCCGCCCAATTCCGTCCAATAAGAAAAATTCAACTTTCCAAGCGGGAAATTCAAATCTGCATTAAAATAATGTACTTGAAGGTGTTTTTGAAGTAGTGAACATATAGAATGTTTGATTAGTTTTATTTTTTGTATGTGGACATTTTAATAAATAAAGTATGTAAAAACGTTTACTTTTTATAATAAATTATATCATAACATTTAAAAAGTAGACCATTCTTATAACTAAGGCAGATGGGAAGAATACTTTACGGGATAAAATAATTCTTTTCAAATGAGATCATTTTGTCACATTGTCATATCACAATGAAATGTTTTTTGGATGATTGTAGCAAAACTTCAACGCAAGATTCATTGGTAGGGTACACCTCCGCAAGTAACCTGACAGCATCCACAATATTTTCGTCGCATTTTCACTCTCCTTGTTCTTCTTAAATATCATCGCTTAAGAATATTAACAAAGAACACTTCTTACTATTACAAGTGCGAACACTGACGCAAATAAATAATACACGTATGAGTAGATTGTTTACTTAAAGCAAAATTAAATTATTCGTTGATTACTTGCTGCAGTAGTCATGGGACGCAGTTTACAAGACTTGACACAAAATATTTTTTTTTCAACGCTTTCATTTCATTTTAACACTTGCTTTCCTCTTCAAAAAAGAAAATTAAATATTACACGGAAAAGCAATTCTTGGATAACACAAGGGCATCATGTAAAAAAAAAAACGAATTTTCTCTTTCATTTCTAAGCATCATAACGTATCTCAACATTTCCCATCTACTTTAAAAAATACAAATCATTGTTAAGAAAAGTCATAAGTACGGCTCTGATAGTTATGCAATAAAAAATGTGAAATATGTATGTAATTATTAAATTTAAAACAGGTATGTATACTGTGAAATACCAGATTGTCACCAATATGAACTTCGGCGAATTTCATTAAAATTTAACACGTTATTAGCAAAAAGATTGCCATGATTGCCATGGTACCAGAATGCAACATATAAACAATGCCCATTAGTTCAAAAGCGGACGATATGTACACTACTGTTTGTGGAAATTGCAACACCGCGAAGGAGCGGCATTGAACGCATCGCATTTCGTGGATAAGTTTGTGACATTGAGATCGCCAGGTGATTACATTTACGTCGCCAGTCACGTGGTTGCGACATAGGGACGGCTTATCGCACCATGTTCGGGTATAAATAGAGGCTCCTTGGAGAGGTTATAAACAGTGACAGGTCGACCCTTGGCTCGCACAAGTTGTCTGTAAGTCACACCATGCCTCGTCGCCGACAGCGAGTGCAGTGCGAACACTTGACGGACTTCGACCAGGGCAGGGTCGTTGGGATGCGAGAAGCTGGGTTGTCCTACCGGCAGATTGACACACGTCTGGGACGAGCCGCCAGTACCATCATGCGAACATGGCGTCAGTGGTCTGCGGAAGGTCGTACCCACCGCCAGCGTGGGACAGGGCCTCGCTATCACACTACGGCGAGGGAAGATCGACACCTCTACCGTATGGCCATCACCGATCGCACAGCGACATCCACCACGTTAGCGCAGCAGTGGAATACAGTGACAAGTCACAGCATGTCCGCCAGCAGTGTTCGGCGCCGTCTTGTGCAAAGGGGCTTGATTGCTCGCCGCCCCTTGTTGCGCCTTCCACTGACTCTCGACAACAGACGCCTCCGACATCTGTGGGGCGTCGAACATCGACATTGGCGGGCTGAGTGGCAGCAAGTCATCTTTTCCGACGAGTCCCGCTTCAATTTGTCCAATAACGACGGTCGTATACGTGTTCGACGACATCGCGGTGAACGCAATCTGGAGGGATGCATTCGCCAGCGTCATACCGGCCCAACACCCGGTGTAATGGTATGGGGTGCCATTGGCTACCACTCACGGACCCGCCTACTCCGCATTGAGGGAAATCTCAACGCCCACCGGTACATCGAGGAAGTCGTGAGGGCGGAGGTCGTGCCCTTCGTACAACGCTCGCCTGGAGCGATATTCCAGCAAGACAATGCGCGACCCCATATCGATCGCATCGTGCAACGTGTTCAATGAACACCAGATACAGCTCCTTCCGTGGCCGGCTCGTTCACCTGACATGTCGCCAATTGAACATGTGTGGAGCATGCTTTCCTAGAGGCTGGTCCGCTAGGCACCTCCACCAGCTTCCACCGCCGAACTCTGGACGCGGTTTGAAGGAGCATGGCAGGACCTGCCACAAGAAGCGATACAGACTCTTATTAGCTCAATGTCGCGCCGTGTACAGGCTCTTGTGGATGTGCGTGGTGGCTTCACAACTTACTGACTTGGCACGTATGTATTTGATGGTACTGTAAATGAAATAAAGTAGTGCCTGTGGCATGGGTGCACAGTACATTGAATATCATTTCCCTAGATCCATTCGTTCTTGGTGTTGCAATTTCCACAAACAGTAGTGTAGATCGCATAATTTTGTTTGAAACACGAGAGTAAAAGATGAAAAAAGTTGACATGTTGAAGAAGGATACAAGAATATTCATTCGAGCTCTCGACAGATAGCGATCGGATCAGGGTGCTAGAGAAAATAATAGCAGTTATTTGAACATAGAAAATTTCAGAAATTGTTTTAAACAAAGTGAACAGTGAATGCCAAAAATGGGACTTATAAATTTTATTAAGCCGCCAATGATAATCGAACGGGATATCATCGGGTTCCTATCATCGGAGACTAACTTGGTGAACTTATATGCTAATATTTGAACATTACTTGAGATTCTGCTTAGGTAAAGAACAATAAGGATTATTAGAACTTGTAGCAATTCAAGCAGGTGAATGGGGATGGAAAGCCAATGGATAAGCAGTGTACATAGTGGTTTATGAGAAGAAACGACAAGATACGGATTTGGACGGTAGCAAGAAAGAAGATTGGACGAGGCCCATTGCTGAAGTCTACGGGGAGACATCCTTTACCAGGATAGCGCCCAAGATTCTCATTGATAACAGGTTCTATAGCGCTATAATAAAGGTCACGACCAAAAAGAATCTTTTACTACAAATTATAAATACATTTGTTACTTTCTATTGATGAAAGCTGATTATCATTTGCAGTCACGTGCAATCCAGTATATTTAGATTTTGCATTTCAGATTCCACGCATTTCCTATGGGGCGGCGAATTAAGTAATCACGATTATTTCGGTAATAAACCCGCCGACTGAGTCAGGAAGGGTGTTATGATTAAATATCATTTGGGAACTCATTCTCGTAACCATTTCCTGGCGCCCATATATTTATTAGAAATTCGGAAACAGGTTACAGGAATTTGAGGGCAGCAAGACGGGTATACGGATGGGTATATTTCAAAATGGCTAGCCCAACGTGTGGAGCCGAATTTATCATAATTAGATTACACATGATAAATTAATTGAAGGAATCTGAAATTGCTGGATTCTCACGTGAAATCAGCTTGTAATTAAAGCAAAAGCCAAAACCATTTCATTCAGTTATTTAATGAGAATTTAATATTATTAGAGAATTTTTTTATTGGTAAAGAAAATTTAAAGATGGATACTAGAAGTAAGAAAGTACGAAAACGTCAACGTAGACAATATGGCGGCTACTCATACTAATCCCGAAGGAGAAATTTCGCGAGAATTAGTCTAGGTAGAACCGAAAGACAAGGAAGTAATGGCAGCATCAATAGGCAATACCGATCCTAGTAATTTAATTATCCAAATGTTAGCAGAAATAAAAGCAGAAATGAATACTAAATTAGAAGGAATAACTTCATAATTAGGAATACTAAATTTGAGAATAATAATGCTAAATGATAAGGAATGACTTCGGAAATAAATGCGAAATTAGAAAATAATAACGCTAAATTAGAAAATATAAAACTAGAAATGCTAGAAATATAAAACTAGGCACAAGAATTAAAGAATTTTTGTGGGGAATTATGTGAAGAAACATCGCAGTTACACGCGCATACATCAACAGAGTTTAATAATATTCATTTAAAGATGGAATCTTTTAATTGTCAGGCAAATCAAATACCAAAAGAACAAAAAGAATATTTTAATAAAATTAATTCTGAAGTTACTGTTTTAAGGGAAAATGTTATAGCATTAAAACATTCCCGAGAGCAACAATACGGGAGTTCGGAAGTAGTGATTTGTAGTTGTTAGTATTCAAAAGAGAGAACTTGTAAATTTTACTAGGCCGACAATGATAATCGAACTTCGTCTCCTATGATATAAACCTGATGATAACTTGGTGAACTTACATGCTAATATTTTAACAGCACTGAAGATTTGGCTTAGCTAATGAACAAAAAGGAGTATTAGAACTTGTAGCAATTCAAGCAGGTAAATGGGGGTGGAAAGCCAATGGATAAACAGTGTACATAGTGGTTTATGAAAAGAAACGACAAGATACGGGTTTGGTCGGTAGCAAGAAAGAAGATTGGACGAGGCCCATTGCTGAAGTCTACACATCCTTTACCAGGCTAACATCCATGAGAATCTTTGGCGCTGTCCTGGTAAAGGATAACAGGTTCTATTGTGCTATAGTAAAGGTCATGACCAAAAAGAATCATATACTAAAATTTATAAATAAATTTGTTCCTTTCTATTGATGAAAGCTGATTATCATTTGTATTGACAGATACATTTTTTCGTGTTTCCTGGCGCGTCAACTGCTTTGGTCATTAGTCCCGTTAGTGTAGTGCATGTTCTTTCTCGGGAGATGGCGGTGATCTTCCCAGCAGGATGGCGAGATCCGGCGCCGACCTACCGCCGGCTAGCAGAGTTTCCCCCTAACCAAGACTCTCCCATCAGCGAGGCACCGCCCCAGCCAGGACAAGCTCTAAGCTCCAGACCGGTCCCCCGGAATATGTGGTAGTGTAGTGCATGTTAGTGTAAGTGTGTGTGTCAGAAGAGAGGATAGGACAAGGAAGGAGGACAGATTGCGCGCGGTCCGTGGCCCATTTGTTAGGGTGGTACTGCTCCGGCATTCGCCTGGTGTTGATCGGAGAATGGAGGCTCCCGGATAACTGATGCAATACTATTGATAGCAATGGCAAACAGAGTGACACTCAAAATCGATCCCTGGGGAACACCGTTTTCTCACTGGTGTCTAGAGGATAACGCATCATCAAGGAGGACGCGGAAAGATCTTGATGAAAGAAAACCTACTAGAAACAAAGGGAGCCGTCCCCTAAGGCATCAAGAATGCAAAGTGCGAAGAATACCGTACCTCTAGGTGGTGTCATACGCTTTCTCTATATCGAAGAAAATTGCTACCAGGTGCTGACGTAGCACGAACGAAGTGGAAATCTGCGTAGCAAGGGTGATTAGGTGGTCCTATGGCCGGATGACCTGTGCTTCCTGAAGCCACATTGGAAAGGTGTGAATAGGTTCGTTTGTTCCAGAAGCCACACCAGACGTGTATTTACCATTCGCTCTAAAAGCTTGCACACACAGCTTGTTAGCTAGTTTGGGCAGTAACTTGAGGGGGTTGTTCTGTCCTTTCCTTCTTTAGGGATTGGGAGAACAATGGTTTCACGCCAAATCCTTGGTAGGGCATGTTCAGCCCAAATCTTCTTGAAAATACCGAGATAAGAACGACCGTTTTCAGGTGGGTGTTTCAACATTTGATGTATCTGCTCTTGTCCCGGAGCAGAATCTTTCGCACAAGCGAGGGCACAGGAGAGTTCGACCATGGAGAAAAAGGCGTTGTAATCTTCTTCCACGCGACTCAAGAAGTATAATTTACAGTTTTCCATTTTTCTTTTCGTTTTTTGAAAGCCAGAACGATAGTGTACGTAGCAGAAGATGTGTTCGTAGTTAGAGGCCATTTCTTCAGCAATTTTTTGTGGAGAGATTAGGAGATTGCCATTTACCGTCAACCCTGAGATACACGGCGAAGGGAGTCTTCCACCAATCTGTCGGACCTTTCTCCACACTAGTTTAGGGGATGAACGGCAAGAGAGCGATGAGATATAAAATCTCCAGGACGCAGCCTTACTTTACCGTATCGTTAGTCTGGTTCTGGCTCGGGATCTTTTATAGGTTAGGTTTTCCATGGTTGGGAACCTACTAAGTTTTGCCGATGCCCTCTTCCGATCACGGACCGCGGTGGCACAATCAGCGTTCCACTATGGAACAGGGTGAGGTCCTGCACGGCCCGACGACTTCGGGATGGCAAATGAGGCCGCATGAAGGACGGCGTTATTAAAATGGGCAACCAAAGCATCGATGTCGTTTGAGCAGTTTTCTTTCCGATATTCGTAATTCTTTATTGAAGGTTTCCCACTCAGCTGGGTGGATTTGCCAGCGAGGAGGGCGGGCAACGTTCAGATCGGGAATATCGAGGTTGACCCGAATTGGAAAGTGGTCAGTGCCATGCAGGTCGCCAAGGACAGTCCACTCGAAGATTGTAGGAACAGAGGGACTACAGAGAGCTAGGTCCACGGACGAGATAATGTTAGAAGCTACGGAAAAGTGTGTGCTTTCGCCAGAATTTAGGACAATTAAGTTTTGGTTATCTATGATATTTTCAAGTAACCTGCCTCTAGTGCACGACCTTGTGCCACCTCAGGCAGGGTTGTGGGTGTTGAAGTCCCCCACAATAAGAAAAGGTGCCGGCACCTGAAAGAGCACATCTTCCAGTACTTTCTGGGACACAACTTGTCCAGGCGGGATATAAACGTAGCAAATGGTAACACAAATAGTTCGGAAATTCACACGAACCCAAGATATCTGAAGAGTGGTTCGTATGTCTATTTCTTTAGATACCACAGAATCGGAGATAAAAGTGGCGACTCCGCAATGGGCGTGGAGGCCATCGTCTACGTCTTGCCTGTAGCAACAAAAGCCGCGTAGAGAGAGGGAGTGCTCAGAACGGAGATGTTTCCTGCAGACAGATAACCACCAGTCTATGCATAGACTTTAGTAACTTCAATTCGTCAAAACGAGTACGAAAGCCATTTAAGTTCCATGAGAGGAGATCCATAATTTCTAGTTCATAGGTTTTTTGGTTCTAGAGTGGGTTATGTATCGTGTTTCTTTTTCTTCTTTTTCCTTCTCTGTTGGAGAGTAATGGGTTGGTTCAAGCGGAGTTCCTCATTCCCTGCAGAGTCATCTTGACTACTGCTAGAGAGGGTCGCATGTATTGGGACACCACGGTCCCTTGAGACAGGCGATCTAGATCTAGCAATAGCGCCTGTCGGTCTCGGCATCTCTGGATGCGTCTGCGTGTTTGTTGAAATATTTCTACTTTTCGTTTCCGTTTTTGTTTCAGACTGGACAACAGATTTGGGATAGGCATCTCCGCCGATGTCATCAAAGGACACCTGGCAGGCAGCATCGCGCAAAGTGGAGGCTTTAGGCTTTGGGTTTCAGAATTTACTTTCTTACGTTGACCCACGGTGTCAGCGAAACTTCGGACCATGTCCACGGGGTTTCGCGTCTCGTAACAACGTCGTGCCTCCGGAAAGGAAACTTTCTCAGAGACCCTGATCTTCTGGATTTCTCTCTCTCTCTCTCTCTCTCTCTCTCTCTCTCCTCTCTCTCTCTCTCTCTCCTCTCTCTCTTAACAAAATGCGGCACTGGTTAGAATTTGTTGGGTGCTTTCCACAACAGTTCACTCACTTTGCATCTGCAGAGCAGTTAGAGTCGTTACAAGACTACCTTCCACAGTGCACGCAGACTGCGGCGCTCATGCAGCGAGGTCGCGTATGGCCAAACGTCTGGCATTTAAAACAGCGCAGGGGGTTTGGAACATACTGCCTGACACGGAGATTATAGAAGCTACAAGATATCTTCTCTGGTAGAGATGGAAGGTCGAAGGTCAGTATCAGAGTTGAGATAGGAGTGAGTGCCACATTTACTCTCCGCTGAATCCTGTAAATCTCTGACATACCATATGGTTCGAACTAAGCTTTCAAACTTTCTTCTGATTCGGTAGAGAAGACTTCGTGATTTACCACACCCTTGCAGAGGTTTTAGGTCGGGTGGGCGCACACATGCACCTGGAGGCTATTTCTATTGAGGTCAGTGATTTTCCAGATCTGTTCGTCAGAGCGACATTCAAAAAGAATTGTGCCGTTTCTCTGACGGACCACCGACGGACCGAAATTTACCAAACTTTTCGATTTCCCTGGCAAGTTTGATTGGGCTGATACTCTTCATAGTTTCATTCTCTCTTTTACATGACATGACGAGAAAGCGGGGCTTATTAGGCCTGTCAGATTGATTACAGAAAAAACTCTCAAGATTAACTGTTTCTCCAAGAAATCTCCTCTTCCATAAGGAAGGAAGAGGGCGGGGGGTAGGTTTTTTATCCATTAAGAGAGTATCAGATTTATACCCGTGTTCCCCACCCACCACGAAGCCCAACAAGGGGGCACTCTATCGGAGTGCCAGGGTTGCCACGGGGATATAGTGGGGGGTTACCACAGCGCTGCACCGCCGTGGATCCCCCCGCTCACCTTGGAGTTCAGTACAAGACCTAGTCCAAGCCGGTTGATCGGGAGTGGGTTAGCTCCCGACCGCCCGTCTAGAAGAGTCCGTAGCCAAAGCAAGTGTATTGAGATATACAAGGAATGTTTCCCAAAATACGTAACAGCACGTATCCCTGGATGCCAAGAAAAAAGTAGCACGAGGAGAGTAATTGGGAAACAGACAGGCCCCTCAACCACCAGGACATACATTCCCTCCGACACGGGTCGCCATGCACGGCAAACACATGGGTGGGCGTTCAGCATACAGAGGGAGCCAGTGAAATGGAGGAGGGAGAAGAAAAAAGACAGGATGATATAGAAGAATGAGAATGTAAAGTTTTTTGAAGTCCTACTGTTGAGCATTCACTCTTTAGATCTATCATTTTTTCTAGTAATTTTGCTGATGAGAACATTAGGTTGATCTCGAGCAGTCCGCTCTGAGGAAGGCCACAATATGTTGGCCGAAACGTCAGCTACAAGCAAATCGACGCGGCTTGTCCCGGACAGCCAAGAGACATACTCCGGCCGCGGAAGCCTACGTAATCATATTAGGTTTGATCTCGTCTGCTGATCATAGGTATTAGTAGTCTTCCTTTAATGCTTATTCCTGCCCTTTCATGTTGGTTTAAGTTTCGAAGCATGATTCCAGTAGGCTGTTAAACAATTTGGGGGACTGCTTGTCTTCTTCTTCTTTCCAGTTTAAATCTTGGTCCTCTTAGGTCACTTTTGATGAGGTCTTCTCTTTTTCCGTATAGTTTGGTTAGGATGTTTATGTATTTAGATGGTACTCCTTGTTTAGGTACAGCTTCGAACATTGACTGTGTATAACACATGCCAAACGCTTTCGTAATATCAATGAAAGCGATGTGTGTGCGTGCGTGTGTGCGTGCGTGAGTGAGTGCGTGCGTGTGTATGTATGTGTGGTGAAATTACACTCAAGGGCTATTGTTCTGGAACTTTTTGTTTTAGTAGGAAGTTAAATGCTTCTGTAACTAAGTAATTCTGTAGGGACCGAATTCATTCATTATGCAGTCGTCTTCTGGTGAACATCATGTCTTGAGTTTTGATATTGCATGTTCTATTTCGGAGAAAATGATTGGTGGAACTTCTTTCTAATTGTGGTTCGGGATCTTTAGCTTTTGCGCGACCTTAATATGGATGCTCTTGTAAAATTCCTGGTAGTACACTGATGCTACTAAAATAATGTCTTTTCTTTCTATTATTGTGTCCAACTTTGTTTCCTAGTGCTAGTTTCCATGAGTCCCATTCCTTAAGGTTTTCTTAACAGATCTAATCAATGTTATTTTCTATAATTCACATGAAATATCTCAGGTGAAATTTCTTTTGTCTTTCCTTATTGACCTTTTGACTAGCTCGCTATCCTTGCAAGTGGATGCAAATTGTGGACGGATCTTAAGATTTTATTGTTTCTCTTTGCTTTGCTCTTGTGTTTTTAACTTAAGCGTTCTTGATTGATTGATTGATTATTTAGTGTTTAGAGGGCGCTTTAACTGCCAAGGTCATTGGCGCCCATGTCAGAGTATTTAAAAGGGTAGATTGAGTAAGTTTGCAAAAGCAACTTACCCGCTAATTAAAAGCATGAACATTACTTAAAAAGGGCATGAATCCCGCAATAGTGTACGACTAAATAAGGCAGAAGGAAAATATAACAGACTCGTAAAATTTATCATAAAATGTAAAATTGGCTGTAAATGGGCCACAAAACAAACTACATAAGATATTGTCCATGCCACTCAAATAAAATTACGTATTCCACTTTCTCTCAAAAAACAAAAGAGTTTTGAGAGTGCAGAATCGTCGTCCCCAAGCACCTCCCAAAGCGAGTTGCCCAGGCTATGCCTTCGTCGGCTATCATCGAATTTTGTGCAATGCAGCAGGACGTGTTCCACAGAAAGAACCGTCCGGCATGTGTCACAGATGGGAGGACTTTCCCCTCGAAGGAGGAAACTATGGGAAAAGTGGCAGTGTCCAATACGAAGGCGGGTTAAAATTACTTCTCGCGCCTACAGAAGCGGGATGAGGAGCGCCAGGATTTACGGAATTCTTAATCGCGCTAAGTTTAAAAGTAGATTGTGCCACTCTGTTTGCCACGCTCTAAGTACGGATCGTTTCAACGAAGCCTTAACATCCGACAAAGGTACAGCAGGGATGTCAATG
Organism: Teleogryllus oceanicus; assembly: GCA_964035755.1. Taxonomy (NCBI): domain Eukaryota; kingdom Metazoa; phylum Arthropoda; class Insecta; order Orthoptera; family Gryllidae; genus Teleogryllus; species Teleogryllus oceanicus. Next base: position 190,499,102 of record CAXIVR010000001.1, read on the forward strand.
TGTATCCTACGGGTCGCTGATTTCGCCGCTCGGTCGGCCAGCTCGTTCCCTGTGATGTTCATTTGGCCTGGAACCCAACTAAGGACCAGGTCATAGTGGCAAGACCGAAGACGATGAATGAGGTTCTGAACTGATTTTATCAGTTAGTCTGACGACGGGCGTGAGACTGCTTGAAGGGAGCTGAGAGAGTCAGAACAGAGAACAACACGCCGCAGCCTCGCTGACTCGATGTATTTCAGGGCCTCCAGAATTGCATCGTTGCACGATGAACCATCTGTATATAAGAATAGATGGTCGGGATAGGCTTCCCTCGTAGCCTGAAACTGCATCTGGTAAACCAGAGGACTAGCGATATGTTTGGAAAGATTGAGAGTCTGAGGTCAATATTGGGAGTAGAAGTTTCAAGAGGATCAGGTCTTTGGGGCTTTACAGGAGTGGGAATTTCGACATTAAGTCCACGCAAAAGATTTCTTAATCGTATGCCTGGGGGCTGGGGTAGAGATGTTCGAAGTATGTACGATGATTCATATTTTGGGTGGATAATAATTCGGCAACACGGATGGCTATGGAGACCCGACACTTTACCTCCATAGGACGATAATAGAATAGCTCGCCTTCTTTCCAGGGATGGCTCCCCAGCGTCAGTTAGAATGCACTCAATTCGGCTGGTGCGGTATGCACCTGTTGCAAGGCGGATACCAGCATGGTGAATGGTGTTAATGGGCCGAAGAGTGGAAGGGGCTGCCGAAACATACACTTCACTACCGTAATCCAAAACTGAGCGGATGAGTGATTTATATAACCGCAATAGGGTAGTGCGGTCGGCTCCCCAAGACGTACCACTCAGCAATCGAAGAAGATTCCGGGGGGAGACGCATCTCGATTTTAGTGTGCGGATGTGAGCACGCCACGTTAGGGACTTGTCAAACGTAAGTCCCAAGAACCTGGCAGAGTCGGCGAATGAAAGCGGATTCCCTCCCAGGTAGAGAGCTGGATCGCTGTGCCAGTGATATATTCGGCAGAAGTGTACACCAGTAGATTTACTAGGCGAGAATTTAAACTGTTGACAAGCTCCATTCATGGAGCTTGTTGAGCACCAGTTGGAGTTGCCTCTGGATCACACTGATGCTACTGGACGAACAATAGATGGCAAAATCGTCCACAAACAGCGATGCCTTTACTGGTTCTCGCACGACCGACGCTATACTGTTTATGGCAATGGCAAACAGAGTGACACTTAGCACCGACCCTTGGGGAATGCCGTTTTCGAGAGGGTGGCTGCTAGACAGTTTGTCACCAATGCGAACTCGGAATGATCTGTTCGATAAAAAATTTTGGAGGAATAAGGAGCTTCCCTTAATCCCCACGAGTGCAGGGTTCTGCAAATGTCATACCTCCAGGTGGTGTCGTAGGCCTTCTATGTCAAATAGTACGGCCACAAGGAGTTGTCTCAGGACGAAAGAGGTTGATATTTCGGTTGCCAAAGTGACAAGATGGTCCAAGGTTGACTGGTGTTTCCTGAAGCCGCACTGATTGGTGTGAGCAGGTTTCTGCGCTCCAGGGTCCAGACCAAGCGCTGGCTTACCATCCGTTCCAATACTTGCACAGGCAGCTGGTAGAGCGAGGGGTCGGTAGCTCGATGGCAACGACCGATCTTTTCCGTCCTTCAAAGCTGGAATGACTATGGCTTCGCCATTGATCAGGAATGGTGTGCTCTTCCCAGATACGATTAAACAAGAGGAGAAGGAATTGCATTGCCTCATCAGGAAGATGTTGTAGCATTAGATTAGTATCCCATCAGGACCTGGGGCAGTTCTTTCGCCAATGCAAGAGCGCAGCGCAATTCCGACATGGAAAAAGGGATGTTGTAATCGGCAGTCTCTCTGGAGGAGAATTCCAGCGGACGACACTCCATCCTCTCTTTGATCAAGAGAAAATCAGGAGCGTAGTTCGCCGAGCTTGACATCTGTTCATAGTACGTAGCAAGTTTCTCTACAATCTCATCTGGAGAAGTGATCATTCCACCATTTTTGAGAAGACATGGCACCGTGTTTGGAGAAGAGTGTCCTTTATCTGGCGGATTCTTCTCCATACCAGGCGTGGTGGCGTGTGGCAGTTCAGAGAGGAGACGTATGCTCTCCACGATTCCTTTTTTCTCTCTACAATTATTCTCCTTGCCCTCGCCCTACATCTTTGTATTCGATAAGGTTGTCCACAGTTGGATAATGTCTAAGACGTGCATGTGCCTTTTCGGGCGCTGACCGCTCTAGAGCAGTCCTTATTCCACCAAGGCACAAGGATGTGTCGTGACAGCACGCAGACTTCGGGATTGCAATGGTGGCTGCGCGAAGAACGGCGTCAGTGAATTGGGCGACTAAGGCATCGACGTTACTTGAACGGTTCTCTGGAATGTTTATTTCCTCGCTGAATGTATTCCAGTCAGCTCGATGGATTACCCAGCAAGGTGAACGGGTAGCGTCTAAACTGGGAATATTAAAGCGTACCATGGTAGGAAAGTGGTCACTCCCATGTAAGTCATCAAGAACAGTCCACTCTAAGATGGTAGATAGAGATGGACTGCAGAGTGCCAGATCTATTGACGAGAAAGTGTTTGACGCTGTGGAAAATGTGTATTTTCCCCAGAGTTCAGAAGAATTAGGTTCTGCTGGTCAATAATATTTTCGATAATAGTACCTCTGGGGCATGACCTCGTGCTACCCCAGGCGGGATTGTGGGCATAAAAGTCACCCCCAATAAGAAAAGGGGCGGGCAGCTGAGAAACAACTTCAAGTTCCTCTTGTGACACGGCTTGGCCAGGAGGAATGTATATATTGCATACCGTCAATGAAAAGGACGGCAGATATATACGGACGCATACAGTTTGAAGGTCGGTTCGAACGATATGTTCCTCAGAAAACAGATGGTCTCGGATAAGAACCGCGACACCTCCGTGAGCACGAAGTCCGGCATCTTGGTGAAACCTATAGGTTTGGAATCCGCGCAGGCAGAGGGGGTGGTTAGGAAGAAGATGAGTTTCCTGGAGACATACTATAAATGGTCTGTGGCGGGAGAGTATGAGCTTCAATTCTTCTAAATGTATGCGAAAACCGTTCAAGTTCGATGAGAGAGCCATTCAAGGATATTATTATTTCTTTGGTGCCTTCTTTTTCTTTCTCACCTTCAAAAAAGAAGAGCCGTTCAAGTTCGATGAGAGAGCCATTCAAGGATATTATTATTTCTTTGGTGCCTTCTTTTTCTTTCTCACCTTCAAAAAAGAAGAGCTCTTGAGGTGCTCCTCATCCACAGCAGAGTCGTCCTGACTGCTGCTGGATAAGGTGGCCTGTGTCAGGGGGGTGTCCCGGTGTTTTGACACAGGTGACCGAGATCTACAAGGGTTGGAAGATCTTCCAGTGTGAGTCTCGGCAGTGGGAGGAGGACGAGACTTCGGCGACGGATTTTGAGTTGGTGTCGATTTCTGATTGGAATCAGTTTCTATAGGGAGCTCAGTAGAAGTTTTCGGTGGCTGGAGTTTTTTGCTGTTTATTTTGTATTTGGTTGGTATAATAACTTTTCCCCCTTGGATACAGGCCGTATCTTCAGGGAAGTCTATAGGAGCAACCTGGCAGGAGAAATGCGCTGCTGGGGCTGGAGTGCATTGGGTTTGGCAGCTCACGGTTACCACCGGGGGCCTAACTTTTAAAGTGCTGGAAAAGGATCGTGACATGTCTACTGGATTCCTTGCTTGGAATCGACGCTTCGCCTCAGGGAAAGAAACTTTTTCTGTCACTCGTATCTTTTGGATTTCCTTTCACGGAGATAGATTGACACTGGTTGAAATTGGCTGCATGGTTGCCTTCACAGTTAAGACAGTGCGGTGGTCTGTCGCAGGGTTGTGGGTCGTGTTCCGCACTTCCCGCATACTGCGCTAACCGACATGCAGCGTTGCTGAGTATGACCAAACCTTTGGCAGTTGAAACAGCGCAAAGGATTCGGAACATATTGTCGCACAGGGAGGTTGTAAAAACCAGTACTTATTTTTTCCGGAAGGGACGGACGGTCAAATGTAAGGATCAGGGTCGAAGTGGGGATTAATTTCCCCTGCTCCTTCCGTCTGATCCTATACACTTCAGTGACTCTAAAACTCTCAAAGAAGTTCGACAGATCTTCATCACTTTCAGAAGCAATGTCCTCATGGTTTACCACGCCTTTGCACAAGTTCAAAGTCGGGTGATTCGTGACTACCACCTGGATGCCGGCAATCTGCTTGTCTTTTTGAATTTTTCCAATCTGTTCGTCGGTGCGTGCTTCAAATAGAATGGTACCATTTCTTTGTCGCACGACCGCTTGGAGCTTACCAAACTCGTCTTCAATGGCTCGCGCCAGACGGACAGCACTTATGCTTTTAAAAGTTTTCCCTTCCTCGGCGCATGCCATGAGGAGAAAACGGGGCTTCTTCGGTTGATCATCTTTTGCGAAAAAATTATTCAAATCGATAGTTCTATCAAAATATCTCCTCTTCCTTGCGGAGGAGGGCGGGGGGTTTATTTTCTGCTCCATAGAGTAGAAGGCGGTTCATCTCCGTGCTCCCCACCCACCATGGAGTCCAACAAGGACACCCACTGGGGTGCCAGGGTTGGCACAGAGATATAGTAGGAGATGTCACAGCGCTGCCCTGCCGTGGATCCCCGCTCACCCTGGAGTTCAGTAAAGACCTAGTCCAAGCCGGTTGATCGGAGTGGGTTAGCTCCTGACCGCCCGTCTTGAAGAGTCCGTAGCCAAAGCAAGTGTATTGAGACCTACAGGGAATGTTCCCCAAAAATACGTAAGAGCACGTATCCCTAGATACCAAGAAAGAAGTAGCACGAGGAGAGTAATTGGGAAACAGACAGGGCCCTCAACCGCCAGGACATACATTCCCTCCGACGCGGGTCGCCATGCACGGCAAACACATGGGTGGGCGTTCAGCATACAGAGGGGGCGAGTGAAATAGAAGAGGGAGAAGAAAAGAGAAAGGATGTAATAAAGGAACGAGAATGATATATGGGGAGAAGAAAAATGTCTGGTGAAAGAAAAGAATACTTGAGAGCCCTCTCTGCATCCCCCCGTCAGGACGTGGACCAGCCCACCTCGACGGGTTAAGCGTTCTTATTTCACTTACACCAATTATGTCGTATTTCATGGTAATACATTTTCTATTTCATTCTCCCTCTCACCTGACATTAATCCTCTTATATTGAGTGTAGTTATCGTGATGTTATTAGTTTCGTCAGCATTACTTATAGTTATCTGCCTTGTTTGTGTTTAGTACTTAGTGCTTCTGAGTGATTGTTGCTAAGATTGTTTCTGTACGTATTGTGGATCCATCCCCATTGTTTATTCGTATTTTTTGATATTTCATTCATACTGTGTGGACTTTTTCTTCTTTTGCTTTTTTTCTGGTGTCTGGATAATTCGTTATAATTCTAAAGCCGTTTTCTTTAATATTTCCCTACCACTTAAATTTCTTTTGTTTCGGAGTATTTCCAGTTTGTTCTCAAAAGTGCATCCTTACTCTTGTTAGGTTTCGCTCTTTGAGGACTTTTCCAATGTTACGTGCTTCTGCAATGTTAGTTCCCCTGTGTGTTTCCCTTAGTATTTCCTTGACTTTTATGTTTAGTTGTTCTGGGGAGCCCGTTATATATCTCTTTGAGGGTTTTTGAGGGTCTTTGAGGGTTCAAGTGAAGTGTCCTCAAAAACCGAAATATCCGTTTGAAATTCCGTTCGTACCAATCAATCAAGGAATATCAATTTTGGAGAAAATCGACTGAACGGTTTAAGCGTTAGCGTTGACCACGGACGGATGGATCTAGTATAGTGGTTTAGTTGGCAAACTGCATATTTATACGCCGTGTTGTAACCTTACTACATATTCATACGCCCGTTGGTGTCATTCAAACTTTGAATGGAGTGTCTGTTCGTAACGGTTAGTTATGTGGTATCAACTGAGTGAGAGTGAGGTATTTCGTAATGTTTCCTTGAATGTTCTGCTGATGAGGTAATTCAATGGGATAACGTTCCCTCACTAAAGTGAATGTCCATTTGGTATTGTATTGATTTTGTTTTGTTGTGTTGTTCTTTGGTTGTTTTGTATAAAAATTATAAGTTAAAAAGGATCTATTTTGTAGTGGATATGTTTGATTTTGAGATAATTTTACTCAATAGACTTATACTTTTGAGACAATTGTAGTGTTTGTGAACTATTCTAGTAATTACACTAATTGATATGTAGAATAACAGTTTCTGTGTCCCATTAGTTTAGCACCTGATGATGTAACAAAACGAGTTACGAAACGTTGTGAAATTGCTGAATAAATGATTGTCATAAAAAACTGTCGATACTTTTATTTGTAAACATATATTGAAGAAATATTGAATTTATATGGAGAGCAGTTTAAGTCCGAGTGCGTTGAGGAAACAATTTTTATATTCCGGTAAATTTATGGTAAAGAGTGTGATAACTCTCCATGGCACTGGACCATTGAATTTTGTTGAACGTACCATGAGGAAAGAAGAATACAAACATGTCCTGTATACTTACTAAATTTCTCAAGTAAGTGTGTGGTATCCAGAAAATGAAGGTCATGCTATGCAGGATGGGGTATCCTGCATACTTCAAAATTTATCATGAGACATCTGCAGTAGTTAGGATCAAGTATTGAACTGGCCAGGGAACAGCCCAGACCTAAATCCCGTAGAAGGAATACGGAGTATTATGAATACTGTCAGTGCTCCAATGATCACTAATATTCCTGAACTTAAACGGCATCTGGAACGAGTGTCTACATGATACGTGACAGTTGCGGAATTTGTAGTACGAAGTGTCAACAGCATGTCAAGACGCATTATGGATATTTTTAAGATTTTAAAATGCAATGCACAAACTGAAATAAACCAATAAAATATAAGAAATTATGGAAATTCCTAATTCGTTGTCTACCCACTGGAGAATACAAGTTCATTATTTTACAAAATAATTTGCAGATGATATAATCGATTAAAATCGATACACAAGTTTAAGTCCCAATACAGTTTTTTCTGTTGCATAACAGTTTTATAGAATTAGAAACTACACCAAGCAAAAAGTAAAGCAATATGAATTTTAACAACGATATTTAATACATTGATTTCCATTTGAACTGTATAATTCTAAAACTCTAAATAAGCTTGTAACAAGTATAGTACCTCAGATGTTGGTCAATGACCCCATCTCGATCAGGTTTCTCGTCCAGTGTCCCTCTTCCTTTGAACGAATACTAAGATGGCGCTTTGTTTCGCTTCTGGACATAAATATAACTTCAATAATTGCGCACGTCTTCTAAAGTTCAGTGGAAAATCTAGTTCAAATTGTCGGTTTCCATGTCCTCGCCGCAGTACGTCGATTCCTTCACGACGGGCACGAGGGATAATAACCTAAATCTGCAGCTGATTAGCCCTTGAAAATAGATTTTAATACACTGGTGGGAATGCACTACCAATTCTTGCTAAAACGTTTGTTTTCCTCGCCATTCAGAATTCAACTTGTATGTGAGTTAGTGTAGGAATTTTAGAATATAAGTATTAACTGTTTTTGACGTTATTCAAATAAATAAAATATCTGTTTCTAACTCGCAGGATCTTTGGTTCGCCAGATCGATAGGGGAATATCAATTTTGGAGAAAATCGTCTGAACAGTTTAGGAGCTGGCGTTGACTACGGACTGCAATTTCGCCGTAAACGAATTTTCTCCCTATCAAGGATTTATAAAACGTGGATTATGACTAAACAACGAGTTAGTGGTCGCAATTTGGTACATACAGGAACAAGATATATCCGCTCTGAAGTAGGGGCCCACAATACATTTTCTGCCGAAAAATCTTCGTTTTGCCGTAGTAGGAGCAAGTGATCGGGTTTTGAAAGAAGAGGGAAGCGAGCCTGAGATTGAAACTGTCATCAACGTTCGTGAAGAACTGAGAAAAAGTGGAGACGTGGGTGGACTTTGCGGGCTGAACCACTTTTCTAGAGTTGTTAGGGATATTCACTTTCTCGCCTTGCTGGGAGAAATCGGTATCTGGGATTATTGGTAGAAAGGCCCACATGAGAAACTTGGCAACAGCAGTGCACTACCGGGAACGAAGAAAGTTTTGTTTGGCAGCTCGCTGCTTCATTTATTGTTTTGGCAATAGAGAACTGAGAGGGATCTGTTTGCCAAGTATCGATGTTGGGCCGCAAGGAAAGCTACTTGGGAGACCGTTGACCCTTGGATCTCCTTCCCTTTTCGAAAGGTAAGGCAGTTGTTGATGTTGGTTACATGATCACCTTAGCGATTTACAGGGCAGTGGTGTAGCGCATGGTTCTGCGTCACGCATTTATTTTTTAAGCTTCCACATATACTTTCTGCGTGCGTCACTGATGGAAATATGAAACCGTGCAAAGGGTTGGGCACATTTACCATATGCGAAAATATTGTAGAACCTACCACATCTTTTCTGGGAGGACGGACGATCTAACGCTACAATTAGAGTCAGAGTGGGAAAACGTTATTTTTATCCTGCATATCTCCTTGTCTTCTGACCTTCGAAGTGCAAGAGATGTTTCTCTATTTCAGAAGAAAGCCTACGAATTTCATCACTTCCTTGGCAAAGGTTCAAGGCAGGGCGGGTCTTACTTCCACCTGGAGGCCAGTATTCCTTTTTACTCAATCTGTTCGTCGGTGCATTCTTTAAAGATAATAGTACCATTTTTGCCATAGGAAACATTTCGAAAATCAGATTTTCTTTTTGTATTAAGACTGCTATCATGATTTCTCATTGCTAGAAATACAAAATACAGTAATTGACGATTCTGAGAGCTCGTCCCGAAACTTTTTATGGTAAGATTCGCTAGCAAATTGCACCATATAAAGTAAATACACCAGTATCAAACAAATATCTGCAACTTGACGAAGGTGAACATAGTAGATTGACAATAGAAATTAAACATACAATATTGCAACCCTAAAGCACTTTCATTAGCAGATAGTTTATGTACAGAAATGCAAAGATATATTATAAACAAATGTTAAGGCAAGCTATATGGAAATATAATTTAGTTTTTAGTCTCCAGATGCATGGTTTCCAATATTTACAATTTTACAAAGCGAATAAGAGTCACATGCAAAATAAAAAGAGTTAGCTTACTGTGAGAACCAACACCCATTCTTGCTTGATGTCACCATATTCATCACAGTCATCGAATAGATACAACTTAAACCTCACTTTCAAACCAGCATCGTACAATATGGTTAAATTAGAAACGCTAAGTCGAATCCTACAAAAATAAAGTGATACATGTACGTTAAAAGTATACAAACTATTAATTATCAGGTAATATCATCGTATTTTTTGAAGCAAAAATTGTAATTATGTTTATACACACAACGCATTACATATGGTTGAATAATCGCAGTCATTAGTGATGTTGATGGGAGAACAGTGAAGTTCACTAAACATAGGAACACACTGACGGAATCAATCTAACTCAGAACAGTTATGAAAATGATAGCAGTTATCTTTACTCGTCAAGATATTCACTGGTGAATTTTGCATACAGCACTTATACTTTTATTCATAGAAATTCTGTGTCCTTACACTACCACTTCCGCTATGAAGCTCGAGGGAAATGCAAACCCAATGCCAATGTACACCATTGACATCATTATGGTAAAATTAGGGCACAACAAAATGTCCTTATCTTTACGTTATCGCAGAAACGAAGACCACTACCGCAAGTTGATACTTTAGTGGGGAATGACCTAATGACCCGACTTCCTTTCTCTCGTAAAAAATGCAAACGAAAGCTTCCGCGCCTCGAGTAGACATCATCTTCGCCTTTCCGGGTATCGCCGCGTCGCAGGCTGAGAGGCCGACGTTTCGCCTGTCATGTTGCAAGTATCCTCAGGGCAAGGACACCGCAGTGCTGCGCGTCTGGTATTATATATCAAACGGATGTAACTGTCAGCGTGACCGGGCGTACGGTGTCCGAACGATTCAGGGAACACATCACCCACTACAATAAAATCATACCAACCGTTTGGTAATAACGTACCACTCCGAGGTTACGAGACATGCCAGCGATTCTGATAAGATCTGGCTCCAGCAAAGGGAACTGGTACTAGCCACGACGCATTAAAGATGCTCTGGAAATAAATAGATGGCCGCACGTCAACGAGGAGGCAGGCTTAAACTTAAACGGCGCATGGAAATCCATACTACCACCAATCCACCACAGCCAAGAGACTGCCCCAGGTCGTCCGAGCACGACGTTGGCTGGCGCGAGGCCCAGACTGGCCAGGACCACCAGCCAATCAGTGACCACACAGTCAATCACGGCGCACCTGCCCCATCTGAGCGTCCAGCCGGATAGTATTTAATACTAAACGCGCACCACTGCGATGCCTCTCTTCTTTGATTTCTCCTCTGCTTTCGACACCGTTCATCATCCATTATTCCTTCACAAACTCCGTCCATACATCCCTCCTCATATTCTAAATCTAATCAGCTACCTCTCCCACCGCTCTTTCGCTGTAAAATACCAAATGTTAACTTCTTCATCTCGCCCAATTCAGGCCGGCGTCTCTCAGTGCGCCATTCTATCACCTTTTCTGTTCTCTCTCTTCATCAACGATGCGCCTGCGATCGCAGGAGTACACGATTTCGTCTATGCAGACGATATACCATACGCTGTGAAGGACAGCCGGATCAATTTTGCCATAAATAGGCTCCAGCGCGCCGCAATTACACTGTCGAATTGGAGTGCGGAAAACGGCCTCGCGCTGAACGCCATCATTTTCACCCACAAACACAGCCACAACACGCACACCGTCGCACCCATCCGCCTAGATGCACACCCTCTTCCGTGGCGAAACAGTCACTTATCTAGTCATCACTTTCGACCGTAGGCTCACCTTGAAAGCTTACATTAAAGAGGCACGAAAGACAATGACGTGGCGCATCACCTCTCTTCTGCCACTCTATAGAAACCGCTCTCTGAAAGATAAACTCGACATCGATTCAGCAAAATTAAGTTTCTCCGAGAGCGCATACGTCTCTGCGGTATACACGCTGCACGAAGAGTCTAATCGAAAACCTTGCGTGGCTCTACTGCAGTAGAAGGCACATCCGACTTTGCCGTTTTGAGACGAGCCATCGGTATAAATGAAGTAATGGCCAGGATACGAAGATTTTATCGCCTCAAATTCTGATAAGAATGCACTGGGAGGAGTTAAGGATTTAGGAAGGTTCGACAGCCTAAGATCTATTATCGGCCGGTGTAGTTTCCAAGGGGAAACAAGGTTTCGGGAGTGCTTCACAGGGTTGGGTAGCTTTATATAAAGATTCCGTAAAAGCATACGCAGACGGACTCCCAGGGAATGGAGTTTATTTATTTATTTATTTATGTATTTATTTATTTTACGTCAAAAAAACAGTTAAAAACTGCGCATGACGTGCTATGGGGAAAAGTGAATTGTGTGCACATTTTCAAAATTCTGTGATCCCTACACTAAGTTATATACTATTAATTGAGGGAAAAAAATCCTATAATTTAATCTTAGGAACGATGGTCTAAGTGCATATGAAGTCACGTGGGTTGGATGGAGGACTGCTTGGCGCGAGGGAGTATCAACATTGGATAATTTCGCGCCATAGGAGGCAATCAGAATATCACGCCTTCGGCTAAGAGATGGTTCTCCAGCCTCGGCCAAGAGGCATTCGATGCGACAGGTGACCTAGATCTAGCAATAGGTTCACCATATGGTTCGAAGAAGGCTTTCAAATTTTCTTCCGATTCGGTGGAGAAATCTTCGTGATTTACCACACCCTTGCAGAGGTTTAAGATCGGGTGGGCGGACACATGCACCTGGAGGCCGGCTATTTCTTTGACTGATCTTGCTGATCTGTTCGTCAGAGCGACATTCAAAAAGGATTATGCCGTTTCTTTGACGGACCACCGACTGAAATTTGCCAAACTTTTCGATTTCCCTGGCAAGTTTGATTGATTGATTGATTTTTGGTCTTTCCGGGCGCGTCAACTGCTTCGGTCATTAGTCACGTTAGTGTAGTGCATGTTTTCCTTGGGAGATGGCGGTGATCTTCCCCCGCTGGATGGCGAGATTCGGCGCCGACCTACCGCCGGCTAGTGGGGTTTCCCCCTAACCAAGACTCTCCCACCAGCGGGGCACCGCCCCAGTCGGGACAAGCTCTAAGCTCCCGACCGGTCTCCCGGAATATGTGGTAGTGTAGTGCATGTTGGTGTAAATGTGTGTGTAAGAGGAGAGGGCAGGACAAGGAAGAGGAAGGACAGATCGCGCGCGGTCCGTGGCCCGTTTGGTAGGGTACTGCTCCGGCATTCGCCTGGTGTTGATCGGAGAAACCACGGAAAACTACCGATCAGAGCAGCCGGCCGCTAGAATTCTCTTCGCGACAGCGACTGAATTCGACCAAGCTGAAAAGCCAGTGTGAAAATCCTGCCGCCGTCAGGACTCGAACCTAAGACCTCCTGGTCAGAGGCGCTGTAGTGACATCAGTTGATGCACCGAGCTACCGCTACCGGTGGCAAGTTTGATTGAGCTGACACTTTTCATAGTTTCATTATCTCTTTTGCATGACATGACGAGAAAGCGGGGCTTAGTAGGTCTGATTACAGAAAAAACTCTAAAGATTAACTGTTTCACCAAGAAATCTCCTCTTCCTTATGGAAAAGGGCGGGGGGTAGGTTTTTTATCCATTAAGAGGATATCAGATTTATACCCGTGTTCCCCACCCACCACGGAGCCCAACAAGGGGACACTCCATCGGAGTGCCAGGGTTGCCACGGGGATATAGTGGGGGGTTACCACAGCGCTGCACCGCCGTGGATCCCCCCGCTCACCTTGGAGTTCAGTACAAGACCTAGTCCAAGCCGGTTGATCGGGAGTGGGTTAGCTCCCGTCCGCCCGTCTAGAAGAGTCCGTAGCCAAAGCCAGTGTATTGCGATATACAAGGAATGTTTCCCAAAATACGTAACAGCACGTATCCCTGGCTGCCAAGAAAAAAGTAGCACGAGGAGAGTAATTGGGAAACAGGCCCCTCAACCGCCAGGACATACATTCCCTCCGACACGGGTCGCCATGCACGGCAAACATTTGTGGGCATTCAGCATACAGAGGGGGCCAGTGAAATGTAGGAGGGAGAAGAAAAAAGACAGGGAAATGACTATCAATCTAAATTAAAGGGAGCAGCCAAAATAGAAAGTCAGTCAAATTTCAAAGTGAGTGAAAGCAACTAAAAACAAGTGATGTGAACCATTATACAAAAATAATTCCCGCGGGCGCCCAGAAATGAGACAATCATCAGGGCGAAACTTTTCGAGAAATCAAATACATAATGTAATTAGGAATCTTTATAGAAGAACCACATGATAAAGATAGGCTCCCCCAATAAAACCGTATCTATGATGTGGGGCACACAAAAATGGTTGCCACCGTCCTGCACGTTGCATGGGTTGCTCCGGCAGCCATCATACTTCTGCATGCAATGAAAATAAAAACAGCTCTTCACCCAAATGCGCTAACTGTAACGAAAAGCATCCTGCTAATTTCGAAGGCTGCCCAGTCTCTCTAAATGCTCTTGAGACAAGGAAGAAAATGATTGAAAAAATTAAAAGTGCCAGAGGTGAACGCGCGGCTTGTCTTAACACAAAATATTCCACGTGCTAACGAATCCATTCCTCTACAAAAAAACACTACATCAAATCCAAAGTCTCCTTGGGAAAAGTAGAGTAGCCATGAAAATGGAAACATCATTCCTAAAGAAACAGGTTTATCTGACTTAAGTGAATTACTTAAACTCATTAAAGAAATCAACATTCCAAAAGTTATCACAACAACCAAAATGGCTATCACAATTATGAAAGGACCGTTCAATCAATTGCAGCACTCTTCTAAACAATGCATGAAATATATAGCAGACTCTATAATATATCATCTTGGAATTCAGGTGGATCATTACACAGATATAAAACTGAAGTAGAAAAATTCTGTCAGGACTACACAATCGCTCTATTACTTATCCATGAAACATTCGTTACGTCAACTAGCTCATTTTATCTCAAAAGCTATCATATCTATCGTGACGACAGACAGACTGAAAAAGGTGGGACACCAACAGCAATACGAAGACACCAACAGCAATACGAAGAACTCTCCCACACACACAATAATTTCGACTCCAACCCTACAATCAATGGAAGCAACAATAGTCGAAATAGAAACAAAAACAGGACCAGTCACCATCATTTCTGCTTACAGAAGTCCGTCAAAACCATTAAATATCACTGGTCTAACTGCGCTCGTCTCACTAGGACAAACCATTTTCATAGCAGGTGACTTCAATGCCAAACGTATGGAGTGGGGATGTAGGCGAAATACCCATGCTGGAGATATTCTACATCAATTCCTCCTCTCCTCGAACTCCCTTACCATCCAGCCCTCGTCCGGCCCCACTCGCCTCTTAAATTATATGCCACACGACATCCTTGATCTTGTAATTCATTCATCCATATTAAATCCAAACGTAACAAATCCCGTAAACGAACTTTACTCTGGCCACCTACCTATAATTTGCACCTCACCTAGGGGCGTATTCATTCAATATAAATCAAAATTCAAAATTCCACAACTGACTGAAGAAATTCAGAGACCGAATCGCCCACAAAATTAAAGCTTAAATTCCCCCCCTCAACTGAAGAAATAGACATCGCCGTTCAAATATTTACATACCAAATTCGTTCTGCATATAATGAATTTACAACTAAAATAGAAACCCCTATAAAACAATCTACAATCTGCAATAATATTAGAAATCCAAGCTAGGAGACGAGCGCAAAGACGGTACTATGCAACAAGTAACACTGAAGACTAATCTATATTCCAACGAACAAGAAGAAAAGTCTCACGCCTCCTTCAAGAATTTCGTGCAAAAGAATGGGAAGACTTCTGAAAAAAGCCGACATTCAAGACCGCATTGATATCTGGAAAATTGAAACACACCTACGAAAGCCACAAGACCCAATAACCGGACTACGCGACAAACAAAACAACAAGATTTCTGCTTTTCGAATTGGGTCATAAGTCAAGACTTATGACCCAATTCGAAAAGCAGAAATCTTTGCAAATGCCATGTTAGACAGATTTAAACCAAGCCTACTTAAGAATTAATGGTACTTTCGTTCAAGATGACGGGAGTAGTTGCTTTTCAAACGACAGCGACGAAACGATAGATGTTGATGGCCTAAATGAAATTCAAATCTCCGAAGAACAACTATTAGCGGAAATAAAAATTCTAAAATTAAAGAAAGCAAGTGGTCCTGATAGAATAAATGCCTTAATGCTCAAAAATATTCCACGTAGCGCAACCACTACACTACTCCAAATCTTCAATGCATGAATAATAAAGAGCTATTTCCCGAAATCATGGAAACACGCCACGGTAATTTTAATCAACAAACCCGGAAAAAATTATAGAGACCCACAAAACTATAAATCATAAGTCTCTGATCACAAACCGCAAACATTTTCGAAACATTATAACCAAAAATTCGTAAACACCTGGACGAAAGTCAAGTAATCCATCATACTCGATTTGGATTTAAAAAAGGCCGCTCGTCTGCACTACAGGCCTTCCGTCTAGCTACGGAAGCATCATCCTCCCTAGCATATTCAAGCCCTCTTCCAGCAATTTTCTTTGATTTTTCTTCGGCTTTTGACCATAACCTCCTCCAAAAAATTAAAAAAAATTCTTCCATCTTATATCTTCCTTCTTATCAAAAGCTACCTCAAAAATAGAACCTTCCAAATTCGATTCCAAAACTAATGTTCAACTATAAAACCATTTCTCGCTGGCGTCCCGCAAGGAGCTGTTCTACCTCCTACACAGTAGGTTCTACACAGTTCTACACAGTAGGAGAGGTCCTACTCACTTTATTCATCCACGACCTTCCGACCTTTCGCCTGGTAATTGAATACCTGTATGCAGACGATGTGGTCTTACTACAAAAGCCGGTCACCTCCCAATAGCAATACAGAGAGTCCAAAATGCAACAAATGAACTATACTATTATTGTAAACTAAATAGACTTACGCTTAACAAAAGCAAGCAATTATATTCTCGTGGAGCCGGAAAGAAAAGCCCCTCGCGATAGAAATCAACGGGTACAGAATACCGTGTTGGGAAAACATCAAATACTTAGGCGTAATCTTCGATCAAAAACTTACGTGGGCAGAACACAGCCGCATAACGGCAAAACAACTGGGAACACGCATCGCGAGAATAACTCCTCTACTTCGTGCTGCAAATCTTAAACCCAAAACAAAAATTCTACTTTACACAGCCTGCATCCGTAGCGCAGGCACCTACGCTTATGAAGCCTGGGCTACGGCAACAAAACCCAATATTTCAAAACTCCAAAAATCTGAAAACAGATCCATTCGTATAGCATTTCGGCCTGAACCAGGAATCCCTTATTTCACAATCCTAAAGAAGCATAACCTCCCTAATATCCACAAATAGCTATATGACATCGCCTCTAAAGAAATCCACAAAATATTATCAAATGACTCCCTATCCCCTCTCTTCAACAAATTCCACCAGTACTTTGCAACAAAAATTAAAAAAAAAACAGTTAATAGACGAAAGAAACTCCCGACCGATATCCAATTCCAAAAGCCGCCTTAACAAAAAATACATCTCATACGTGGATTAGCCGCAATCTATTAAACTCTCTTACTCTCTTTAAACTCTATTCTGTTACTTCTACTATTTTCAATACATTTTTCTATCTTTTTTATTTTCATCTGGAAACTGCTATTGGAAGTCGAACCGTCAATGTGCCTAAAACCAAAGAAATCAGACTAAAAATAGAGATCGCGGTACCCCTCCCTCCTGCAGGCAGCGTATGATCTCGAAAGTTCCTAAGCAAGACAAAAACCTTCACAATGGCGGAAGAGCGTCACAAAGCCGTAGGCCGCCAAATATCTTCACCTTCATCAACCCGTGAACTGCAGTGCATATAGTATGGGGACATGAGGTCGCAGCGCTACACGGCCCCTCCGCTCCACATACTGAAGCGCTTCGCGAGATTGTAGCACTCTGCTCCCTCAATGTCTAAAAAGCTAGCTGACACAGTATAGCAGAACACAAAGAAAACTAGCTCATAATTATCAGCTAATTGTGAGTGGTTCAGTACTTTCACCAGCCCAAAATAACATTAAATTTGCGCGATGGAAATGTAGTGCAGATGGCGAGTGAGGTGACTGGTATTTCGGAATCCGCAGTGAAAACCATAATTAGGGAAAGTCGTGAAAGTGTAGCCAAGGGTCAGTTCACATTTTCAACTCCCAAAGGAAAGAAAATGGAGAGAACAAAACTGATCGAAGTGGATTCTTTCACAGATTCTGCTATAAGGCAGAACATTCATTATTTTTGCAATGTAGAAAACAATGTTCTATTATTGGAAATCTATTAACAGCACTGAAGTAAGACGGAGTTATCGACTGTGGCCGAGAATTCCTCAGAAAGCAAATACAGAAGCTTGGTTTCAAGTGGAAAAGAAGCCAGTCCTTATTGAACGCTGCGATATTATGACATGGCGTATGCGTTACTTACAAGAAATTCCTAAGTACAGGGAAGAAGGGCCTAATATAGTATATATCGACGAAACATACATTCAGGCATCACATAGTGTAGCATCGTGTTGGCAGTCTGAGAAAGAAATTTGAGTTATTAAAAGACTAGGCAAAGGACAAAGATTAATTATTGTTAATGGGGGAGATGAAGACGGGTTTGTCGATGATGCCTTGTTGATATTCTCTTCTGAACAAAAAAACAAGAGATTATCACACGTCAATGAATGCAGTTTTTCACCAACTGCCTGAAAGAGTTCCTGATAAGGTTGCCCCGTGCCTCGGTTGTAGTAACGGACAACGCAAAGTACCATTGTACCGAAATTGACAGAAAATCAAACTCTGCTTTTTTGAAAAAATATATTGTAGAATGGCTAAAGAACCATGGAGTTACTTTTGATCCATCACTCAAAAAAGCCCAGTTATCATTCAAAGTATGCCCACTGAAAAACGATACGTCGTTGATCAAACAATCGTTGAACATGGCCACATTCCTCTCCGTCTTCCACCGTACCATCCAGATCTAAATCCAATAGAACTTGTTTGGGGATTTATAAAAGGGTGTATGGCAGCAGAAACAATTGATGCATCCTTAAAAGAAAAGGAAACGTTTTGCAGAAAAGCGTTTGCACAATACAATGCTGAACAATGGAAAATGCTGCGAGCATGTTCAGGGAATAGACGCGACATATAATAATTCAGACTATGTGATGGACCAACACACTGATGAATTCGTCAGTTCTTAGGACACTCCTGGCAGTGCGAGTTCTTCTTCTGAGGACGAGGGCAGTGATGACGAGTGAACCAATGCGATCTCTACGTCTCGCAGTCGTCTCTCCTTGTCGCCTACGCGCTTCCTTATCGCCGACAGGGGAAATCTCAGCTGCCGCAGGGTGGGGGCAGCCTTCGAGACTTCACCACAGGTACGTCCGCCATGATGGTTTTTGCGAGTGATTCAGCTATAGTAGAAATGGAGATATTCATGTGGGATGTATTTGACTAATTTTTGAACATTAGTTATTTTCTCTCCGTTGATTGGAAGAAAAGCTACGACATAACATTTCTTGAAAAGCAAATCTGATGTGCCTTTCCTTTTGCCAACATTGAATGACTACTTGATAAGCCCATCAATATGGGTGCCACGAGGTAACCAAAATACTCCCTGCTATACGTTAGCTGCTTGGCTCTGAAAGAGTCACACTAGGTTTACACTGACCTGCTAGGACGAGCAAGAGACTTGGTTGTCTTCTTAAAATAGTTCGACCGTCAGATTTTGAAGCATGTGATGTCCTCAGTATGTATTACTGTTGTCATGAAGCATTTAGGCGTTTCCTAGCCGATAAAACTTTTTCATCTGTGTGAGAATCAGAAACTAGTCCTGGAATTCTTTCTCTTTTTCAGTCATTATAATTTTTAGTTGGCAATAGAACACATACTTTAAGCTGGAAATGTTTCATTTTTATTGATCTATAGCTTTGAGAATAATACATAAAAAGTATATCTCAACTAGTAAAAGACCTCGAAAATGTTTAAAACCTTCAACTTCATTGTGGACCAATGAAGTTGAAGGTTTTAAACATTTTTCAGGTCTTCACAAAATTTCGTTCGGGGAAAATCAATTTTGAACAGAATTGTCTGAATGGTTTACACAACAGTGATGACCACAAACGTTTTGCCGTCAATCGATTTTTCGGTATCAAAAACCCACAAATCAGGATTCTTATTAGACGTGGATGCTGCAGAAGTTGAAGTAATTTACTATATATATATATATATATATATATATATATATATATATATATATATATATATATATAGGAAGAAGTTTTATCCATTTTTTCGTCACCAAGGCCTGGCAATAAGACTTTCTGTTGAAAATTCGCCGTTTTCTGGTGCACGATTTTCAGGTACATGTTTTGGAGCGACTTTCATTTATCACCTACGGTGCTGTGGGCGTCTTGGCCCGCCCCGCTGGCAACAGACAGCTGTGTTGTAGAATCTTGCGAATCCTGGCTATTTCAACGGCCTTTGTCATCCAATTCAAGTGTGTCTTTATGTGCTATTTAACATTTTTACGTGTTGAAGAATTATCTTCTACGATGAAAAATGAAAAAACTAAAAATTAAATATTCCTGACATCTAACAAAAGTCCCTTCCAGATCAATGAAATTCCCTGACATTTCTCGAATTTCCAGAAAATGACCACCCTGCCAAGGGTCTCCCCTATCTAAAAAAGTAAATGAAATTTCAATTGTTATGTGTAAATAGAAACCAATAGTAAGTAGATAATTATCATTTCCACCAAAAAGTGTGAAATAAATAAAATGTTTTCCAATTTACCGACGAGAATATCCCTCATGAATTTCGGCGACAATTTAATTTTCCTTTCATTGAAAACAACAACAACAACAACAACAAAGATGTCATCAGCAGTACCATTAAAACTTTTCAAAATAGTTTGTATCGAGTACCAGAAATTTAAGTTCGACCTCCGATGTAGTGATACTAATTGCATTAGTTGTTTTGCAGATGAATAAATAATCAAGAAATAGAAAACTAAAGAGAACTCAGAAATGTATCAAATAGAAACCACATAGTTGGATAATCAAGGTCGATGAAGATGGAGCTTACGTAGCTATTTAACAAGGTACACAACAAGAATAGCTCAATTTTCTTCGAATCAATTTTATCGGATCAGACAATTTGATTTCTCGCGCGAAAGAAATGCTGTGCTAATGTGTGTTCACAACAACAGATGGCTCTGTCTCTCTCTTAGCACAGAGAACAATGTGAAACCAGTTGTCTCACTGCCACCGCGCGAGATGAATGTAATCCGTTTCGAGCAACGCTCATACAAAAAGATAGCCGTTTTACATGAGAGAAATGCCTGAGAATGCCAAATGCAATTGCTGGAAGCTCTTGGGAATAATGTATTTCCGTACCGCACAGTCAAAAGATGGGCAAGAGTGTTACTACGAGAACGCATAGCAACCTACGATCAGCAATGAATGTAACGACCCGTGAGTATGCAGACCGATGTGGCACATGCGGTAATCGAGCTGTCTACCCGGGCCTTTTGGAATTTTGGACGGGTATGTACTGCTTTTGAAATTTTGTGAACTCGTATATGCTAAAATGCTTTGGAACACGAAACCAGTTCTGTAATTTCAAATACCTTAATAAATACGAGAAACACAATGTAGGTACGTGTGATTGAATTTAGGTAATTTAGGCCCTTTCATGTGTATATTTTACATGTTCCACCCGTGCTCGTATTCTGACAAATTGCTTCATGGCTTATACCCCCAACAATCTAGCCTAAAATTTATACAAGTAAAAATAGATAATTTTCTAAACATTTTTTTCACATAAATAAAAATTACTGTTTTTGTTATGTGGCACTTTATATGGCACTGACTATATACCCCAAGCAGTCAATGGAGTCGAGCAAGCGAAGATTCTAGGTTCACAGCACCATTAAGTTACTTCTTCAGAGATTTTGACGAGTTGTTTTAACCCTAGAAAGCGTAAGGTGAGTCCAATGGACTCACAGGCTTCTGTAATTTAATACTATTCTTTTACGATAATACATTTCTTTCAGTTCTTAACAATATTCCTCGAGTCACCACATCAGAGTTTCAAAATGAAGATAGGATTCATTTTCATTTCTTTTTAGATGAAAATATCCTTTTGTGTCATAAAGGCACAACGTGTGTCCACTGTACTCACGTGCTTTCATTTACTGTTTAGATAATCCCAGTGTAATATAATTTACTCGTCTTGTTACGATATCATTATTATGCATAGTTTACCGTTTTAACGGAATATTTTATCAGTTCATTGTTGAAATAACGTTCAGTGAATTTTGTTTTGCAGTCTGCAATGTTGCAAAATGTATTACATAATATACTAGGTCAGTTCATAGAGAAAAAGATAAGTTGGCTCCAATATGGATATTTGTGAATCAATATCTAAAAATTTAACAAAATATTTTTCTCCGGGAGCATTTGTGACGTTCGATGAACAGTTGGTACCCTTTCGTGGGCGTTGCCCATTTCGACGAAACATGAGCTCCAAATCTGACAAACATGGTACGAAATTATTTTGGTTAGTGAACGGCAAAACATTATCCTCTAAAAGGAATTCCTTATCGTGAAAAAGAAGGGCACACTAAAACAACAAACGTCAGTCATTCTGTTGTTATGAAATTAGCTGAACAATATTACAAAAGTAAGAGAAATATTACTTGCGATCATTTTTTTACAAGTCTGAAACTAAACAAAGATTTGTTGAAGAATGGCCTTCCTGTTGTGGATACAGTCAGAAAAATGTTTTTTGATTTGTCTCGATTGAAAATTCCTGCCTGATAAAAGAAGGGAAAAAGAATCTTCCTTTTTTGGGTTCAACGGCAAGCACACTAGTGATGTATGATCCTGAAAAGAAGAAAGCTGTTGTTTTGCTTTCAAGTATACGTCATTGCAACAACTGTAGCAGAAAGAAGAAACAAGCTAGATATATTTTTTATTTTACAACGAAACTAAAGGTGGCGTTGATACCTTAGAGCAGATGCTTCATGCGTATTCATGTAAGTGAAAGACAAACAGATAGCCCTTGGCATTGTTCATGAACCTGATCCATGTGTAAGGTGTTGCCGCTTTTGTCACGTGGACAAATTTGTACTCTGATTGGAAACAGAAGTCTGTAAAAACTAGAATGAAAATATTTTTAGGAGACTTGGCTGAATCTTTGGTTAAGAAACAAATCAGATGAAAACCAAAAATAGGTTTACATCAGCATATGTTGAAGTCTCAGCATGCTGAGACACCTCCACTCATCCACGCATGACAATAAAGAAAAGGTTAATTAGACTGTTGGTGATGTAGATACCTTATTAATTCAAAGTAAATAAAACAGATGTTGTCTGGTATCAATTTTTATATTTCTGCTCAAAAGCAACCGCTGCAGCCCGCTCGTTCTGGTTACATTGGGAGCGGATCGATGGTACGCCACACGTGACCGTCTCTCACTGCAGAAGTATGAACCATCTCTCCGCCTGGCCTCTTTACTACATCCTGCTGAGTGGGATACGCTCCTGGACTCCATCAGAAGCCGCGTATTCAGAATATGCAGCCGCCGGAAACAAAAACAAGTAAGCAAGCTGAAACGTCTACCTTGCAGCCAAGCGCAATATCCAAGACATAAGAAACAATCTGACTCCAGGACTCACCCCAACTTTCATCCTCGTATCATAAATCTTTCATCCTCTACTTTGTCACATACCGAAACCACACTCTTACAAAAAGGTCTCAAATATTCACCTCCTTTCTCACCCAATGCCAATGCTCTCAAAAATATGTGCATTCACCTAGACACTGTCCTTCCTTATGACACTAATCATACGGAAATCAAGCACACACACATACAATCAAACAACACATTCAACAGAACATACACAAGCAACCAATCTCGTCAGAACAATCTACTACCAAAAAACTGAAAGAAAAGATCTCTCAAGATAAGTTATTATTACGAAAGCAGACAAAGGCAACTCTATAGTAATTCTTGACAAAGAAGATTACAACAACAAAATACACGATTTTATCAATGGCAACAACGGCATCTCACTCCTAAAAAACGACCCCACCAACAAACACCACACCTCTTTAAAACATGAACTTGCTGAATCTAAAGCCCTATTCACTCATCCTCAGAAATTCCTTCCCCGCAATCCACTCCCTCCACGATTGTACGGTTTACCAAAAATCCACAAATCAACCATACCCATTAGACCTGTAGTATCATACACTAACACACTTACAATTGCGTACAAACTGAACAAAGATTTCAAACAACATGTCAATTATACACCTCAGCACACAATACTCAACAGCCTTGATCTCATCAACAAGATTAAAGATTTCCCAGTCCCCACGAACGCCAAACTCGTTTCTTTTGATGTGGAAAACCTATTTCCCAGTGTGCCAACATCTGACTGCAAGACTATACTTAAAGACCTAATTGACAGATCACAATGTGCCGTCCCCATCAAAACTGAACTGTTTAACTTAATTTCCTGTTGTATAGATGCCAACTATTTCAAATTCAATGACAAATTTTACACCCAATATTCTGGATTACCCATGGGTTCACCCCTCTCACCTTTATTAGCGGAAATATTTATGGACAACTGGGAAAATACGTTATTTACTTCTGGACATCCACTTCTAAAAAACCTCCTTTACTGGTACAGATTTGTAGACGACGTTTTGGCACTATGGACAGGCACCACAAGACAACTTCACAATTTTACACAATACATCAACTCCTTGCATCCCAACATAAGATTCACCACTGAGATAGAAAATGAACACAAATCCTTAAACTTCCTTGATCTCACTATCACGCTAGTTCAGGACCATCACGAATTTAATATATTCAGAAAACCGACCCACACGGACACAATCATACACAACACTTCACAACATTCTCCCACGCAGCCTTCCATGCTATGGTACATCGATTAATCTCAATCCCCATGTCTCCAGAAAACACGGAAAAAGAAATAAACATAAAACATATAGCCAGGATGAATGGATACGACTGTAATATATTTGACACATTAATAATAAAAAAACGAACACACTCAACATCCGCAAACACACCACTCTCACACCTATCAGCAAAAACACTACAGCCACGTACATCACCATCCCTTATGTAGGACCCCTTTCTCTAAAAATAGCAACCACACTCAATAAATTCGGACTCAAAACTACTTTCCACAATACTCACACATTACAGAAAACTCTATCCAACACTAAAGATCCAATACCTCCTACCTCTTTATGCGGAGTCTATGCTCTCACTTGCAACAACTACAATGCCATATACGAAGGACAAACCGGGCGTAAATTCACACAAAGGATCAAAGAACATGAACAAGCACGGAAAAACAACACCACTACAGTTTCACACTTCGCTGATCACTTAAATCAAAACAATCACACATTTGACAAACACACTAATTTCCATATCCTAGAAATTGAAAACAGGTACTGGCACAGAATAAAATTAGAATCCCTTCACATTCACAACAATCTGAAAAAACAAAATATTACTAGTCTTAACCAGCAAATCCCTGAACTTTCGTCACCTCTGCTAAAATTAGCACAATGTGTACACCCCTAACTCCACCCAGCTCCGTTCGCCCGCGCCCTCTTCACGCCAGGCCCGGCAGTTGCGTCTCTCGACCCTTCGGCCGCACCCTTCCCTGCCCACCCCCACACCTCCGTAAAGTTAGAATCGCAAAGTTTTCAAAAATTATTGAAACTAGGCTCAAAATTTGTCACTTTTTTGTCGCTAATTTGTTACGCAAAAATAAAATTTGTCGCTCATTTGACCCTGGTATTAAGATTCGGCTAACTTGATATCAAGTTAGCATCGCAATCTTAAGAAAACCAACTAATTACAGATATAAATAAAAAATAACAACAAAGGAATTTGTCGCTTTTTTGTCGCTTCAGACTTAACAAAAAGCAAATTTTGTCGCTCATCAAATATTGCCAGAAATGCAATTTTTTCGCAAACACGTGGCGAAAGTCGTGTCAAAATAGCACCGCAAACGCAAGAAAACCAACTAATTACCGACATAAATAAAAAATAACACCATAGGAATTTGTCGCTTTTTTGCGCTCCAGACTTTACAAAAAACAAATTTTGTATAATAATAATAGTATTAATAATTATTATTATAATAATTATAATAATTATAGTAATAGTAGTAATAAAAATAATAATATTAGTAGTAATAAAAATAATAATAATTACTATTTATGTGGCGACACTTGGGTCATCAGGTCCGCTCTTCGGCCTAACTACGTAATACTTAAATTTATAGATGAAAATTGAACAATAAAGCATTATTCAATGATATATTTAGTCAATAAAATACAACTCAGAGATTATTGCACAAATTTCTGACAAATAAACGAAGATCCTACTGTAAGTGTTGTGACGTCTGCCGAAAACTATCGTATAGGTTCGTTTCATTTCCCGTCTTAAATTAATTGATTTATTATAAATTTCAAAACGTGTATCAATAGTATCTCAGTTCTTGCTATAGTCCAATAGTTATTATCAGGGGCGTATTTTGTTGACCTAAAATATCGCCAAAAATGATCAATACAATGCTCTTAAAATGTTTTAAAAAGCCATAAAAGCAAAGAAAACGACGTAAAAAATGTTATCAAAACAGTTCGGACGATCAACTCAAGCTGTTGGATATATTACTATGTATCCAGGTTTCGTTCAAATGAAGTCAACTTTCAAACTTCCGGTTTGGACTGTTCTTTACCAGAAAATATTTCGCTTTAGTTACCCCGAAATCGGCTGAACCGACATTGGCGCTGTTAGACGTCACATACAATGGCTGACATTACAATTTCTGAGCGAAGAAATGGAATAGGCTACTTAAGAATTCTGTGGATAATATTTGTTGTAAATATTATTTTAAGCAAGCACCATTAAAATGAAATTAAAGTCGCTGAAACAGCAAAAATGCATTAAAAAAGATGGGAACGGTAAAATGTTATAAAATGTATATAAAATTTCTTTTGCCATAATATAAAATGCATTTCTATTCTAAATGGCATTGTTCTAAATTGAAAAGGAAAAACATGACATTATTAACATGCGCTCCATAATTATGAGGTGCAAAGTGTAATGGCATATTATTATATTCCGATAGTCTCGTTTTGGTTCGTTATGGATGTGAAACATTAAGAAAACGTGAAAAATATGTGTATTTATGTCAAATTCAGTATTTAAAATGTGAATGACTGAGAAAAGCCAACATAAACGATACACACGTGTTTCTCTACTTTCAAAATGCGAGAACGTAAGACCTTTCACTTTCATGCACTTTTAAAGATGCACCACCTTTAATGCACCATTGGCGAATATTTTTAAGTAATCAAAAAATATTTGAAATATCGTGCGAGGGTGGAAAGACGCAATAATTTGTAGGTAGATTGGCACGTCAAGGTTCTCAAGATTTCGTGTGAAAAATGCAGTACACGATGGGGTGGAGAAACGCCGCCTTTTGTCCATCGGATCCGCCGCCACAATGAACAACACAAGGTTTTTCCAGAGCACAGTACTTGACGTCACCTGAGTTCATTCGCCCAGCCGAGGGCGGGGGGGGGGGCGCTTCGTGCGCGACAGGTAGCATTGCGGGATAAAAAAGGTTGCAGGACTCTGCAGGTAGAAAGCTCAATGAAAAGTCCTTTCTTACTTGCTTCTTACAAGGACAGCTTTTCCGTCAGCCAAAATTCACAATCTTCACTCCTCTTTTCTTTACAATTTTGTTAGTAGATTTCATAAAATAATATAATTTTTGCTATTCTACTGTTAAATGTTTATTGTGATGACAAAATATGCCACAAATATTGTTTATAACAAAAAAGAAGCATCTTATCTTTTGCAATAGAAGGGAAGAAAGGTCATGTAAATATTGTATAAAAATAAATATAAAATATAGTACAGAAAACTAATATAATGCATAAATAAAATACTCTTAAAACCAGAGATGATTCGTCTTTCGTTTCACTTTTAGACAATCAAGGTGAATAAACAATCAACTAAAATCCAGTACTTACCTTTTATTCAATGCAACAGAAGTACTTATTTCAAATTCTTCTAATATAAATATTTACTTACTGTTAATCAAACCATCCTTTCCTTCCATAAGATCGCATGTTAACTGTTTCTATTTGTAGAGCCCTAATTTTTGGAATATAGATGCCGGAATATTTTTTCTTAGAGTTTAAAACTGAGTTCTTTGTTGTCTTCCTAGTTTGCGAATTTGTATTTTCCAGATTTGGAAATCGGCAATTTTTGGGAAATTCACTGAGCCTAAATTCAGGAATAGAGCATTTTAAAGAGTAATTTACCTCAAATTAGTCTTTAATTTTGAATATAGTTTGGGTGAGATTGGTTTCTAGGCGCTACTAGTTTTAGACGGCTATATTTTCTCTTTTTCTAATAATCATAGCAAATAATATCTCTTTTTCACTTAATAATTTCTTAAATATTCATCCTTAGCAAGCCCTGATGAAGGAACAATAAAGTTCCAAAACGTTGGCGAACTAAGAAACTTTTTTAATGAAGTGACCAACAACCATTCCTAGAATATACTTCCTCTATACTGCATATGCAGTAGCGAGAAAATAAAAATTGTATGCATCAGTTTACAAAGCATTTTATTTTGATAAAAAGTTAATGAATAATTTCGTTGGCATTGTATCGTATTTGTGGTTGCATGACATGAGAGTTTTTGACATCAGATGCTCCTGTACCTTTATCTGGCATTACTCCTTTCTTATTTGCTTAGAATTAAGTAAAAAAATATTTCGGTAGGAAATTAATTCGTAATTAGTGCACTATTGTAGAGATTTTTTTAACCTTTCCAAGAGAGGTTACTAGGTGTAAGTGAAATATCTACGTTTGCACTTGTTTTTAATATTTCATAATGTAGGAATTCACATTACGGTACAAAATAAGTACATAATTGTGGCATTATTACAATTTTAAATTTTTAGCAATCGCAGTGTCAGGTTTAGGTGAAGATGCCTACCCCTACTTTTTCACGACGTTTTTTCATTGTTGATAATGTAGTACAATTTTTTATTGCGATATGAAATTAGTACTTACAGTAATTGGTAAAAATATTATAGAATATTTTAGTTTGAATATCAGAGAAGTGCGGGCACCAACTTGACAAATGTTCCTGGCATTGAATTCTAAGTACCGAAAGAGGACCTCTTCATTGAATGGCATTGAATTCTCTTCCTATAGAGAAGAATGAACTTTCAAATAATGGAGACGCTTGTGCTTAGCAAATGGCAACTAAGGAATGTAAAATATATTAAGAGCTTCCAGGAAATTCCAAAACATGGGGGCGTCAGTCCATCCTCTCCGTCCGTCTTTCCGGCTGTGACATTCTTCTTGTGGGTTTTTCCGAGCCTTCCATCCGCCAGTGAGCTAATCTCCGGCAAGCCTTGTCTATATTCGCCAGGGCAGGTGTCACTAAAGCTTTGTAAATGACATCCGTCTCGAAAGGCCGGGCGTTAAGATTTACCTTTCAGATTCGAATTTGCAGTAATGCTACGTAATAACGAATTAAATGACTAAAAATTACTTCTAATTTGACGTTTGCTTTCAATTCGGCAATGGATTTTGGTATAATTAAATTTATTTACGGTCAGTAATGTTTAATTCTTGGACTACAATGCTCAATAATAGCAACTTCAAATTGCCGTTAGATTTTAAAAAACGTTTCGTTAATACGAAACATACATCCACAATAATGAAACGGTGATACGGGGGTACTATGATTTGAAATCTAATTCTTCTACCGTATTATTTTCTCATGTACGTACCATAGAGTACGTATGTAAGCCATACGAATTAAAATGCGTAGTGTGCAGAAAGTTACGTAATGGTGCGGTAAAAGGATGGAATTGTTTTTACAGGAAAACTGATATAGTGGATACATGCAAAAGAAAAATTGGATAAATTCTGTTCCAATATATGTAATATACTTCGCCTTACACGTTTTACAATGAGATTTCACGAACTGTGGACCCTTGTTACCGTATTTAGTTAATGCGGATTATTGAAATGCATATAATGACACAACAGCCATATAGACGTACTTTTTAATATTTCAGAACTTGTCGGTGTTTATAATATCCAATAATAAAATTTCGCATTTCCAGTATTTATAGAAAAGAAACAAAACTTGGGGAACTCTTAAGCAACAAACAAGAGACCAATTCCTATGGTGTTATTTTTTTTATTTGTGTCTGAAATTTGTTGTTTTCTTGCGTTTGCGATGCTAACTTGATAACAAGTTGTCATCGCGTTTGGAAAAAAAATGCATTTTCGTTAATATTTGAAGAGCGACAAAATTGGTTTGTTGTAAAGTCTGGAGCGACAAAAAGCGACAAATTCTTATGGTGTTATTTTTCATTTATGTGGGTAATTAGTTGGTTTTCTTGCGTTTGCGATGCTAACTTGACATGACTTTCGCCACGTGAGCGACAAAATTTGTTTTTTGTAAAGCTGGAGCGACAAAAAAGCGACAAATTCTTATGGTGTTATTTTTATTTATGTGGGTAATTGTTGGTTTTCTTGCGTTTGCGATGCTAACTTGACAGACTTTCGCCAGTGTTTGCGAAAAATTGCATTTCTGGTAATATTTGAATAGCGACAAAATTTGTTTTTTTGTAAAGTCTGGAGCGACAAATTCCTGTGGTGTTATTTTTTATTTATGTCTGTAATTAGTTGGTTTTCTTGCGTTTGCGATTCTAACTTGATATCAAGTTAGCCGAATCTTAATACCAGGGTCAAATGAAGAGCGACAAATTTTATTTTTGCGTAACAAATTAGCGACAAAAAAGCGACAAATTTTGAGCCTAGTTTCAATAATTTTTGAAAACTTTGCGATTCTAACTTTACGGAGGTCGCCCCCACACACGTCCGACCACCGCCCTGCCTTCTTAAGCGAACCGCCACTCTAAAAATAACTCAGAACTTCGTTTTCGGCCCAGCAGCTACGAGGTACGACCGATTCAGTTTGCTTACGCATCTGCATACTTCTTTTGTATATATTAATTTGTAGATAATTTGTTTAATGTTTAATTTATATCTATTCCTGTAATTTTCAGCTCTGACGATGGTCGCTACGCGATCGAAAAGATCTTAACCAGAAATATAAAAATTGATACCAGACAACCTCTGTTTTATTTACTTTGAAAGAAAAGGTAATTTATGCGATCCTAAAAGAGGAAGAATGTAGTGCCAAAGGTATGACTTATGTCAAAAGAATGTATGTGATGAACATTCCGTCAGCCAATGAAAATGCCTTAAATGCACTAAAATAAGAAAACAGTAACTTTTTGTTCTTGAAACCTTTTTTTAGTTTTTTATATCACTTACATAGAGATAAAAATTACCTCTGTCAGAGCGAATAAGTGAAAAACAGAAAAATAAATTGTAGGAAGACATGGATCTGAAAAAATATTAAGAAAAAAAGACTTTTAACAATGTAATAATCATTGAAATTATCGAACTCTTGTTTTAAACATCTTGTACACAGTGTTGTTGTCCATGAATCCACTGGACTTGCCTTACGCTTTTATGAAGATGCAATACCTAACGCTTTCTAGGGTAAAAATGAACCATAAATTCCCCTTTAGCCATGGCCTCTTTTAATTATATAAGTGGAAAATTAGTCCAGTCACTGGGTATCCCGTCCAGAAAAGGAAATTCGAAAGTTTTTTTTCTCAGCGGTTCTGTATGTTTTCGGGGCCTAAATTCTAATTCGAAATTTACCACCTTCAGAAATGTCTGCTTTACAACGAAAATTCCAAAAAGCTGTAAAAAAGTTTTTTTGTTTTTCACATATATTAAGACAAGTAGGAGCTATATCGAAAGGATCTGTATACATAAAAGTAAAGTAGACAAAATTCTACAAAAAATGCAGATTAACTTAAATGTTTTCGAACTATTGTGTCAGGTGCAAGAGCGCGCTGAAAATCTGCGATTATTCGCTCTCTGGGTAAACAGGAGAAAAGCCCTATTAGTATATTGGGGTGGTGGCCCAGTTTCATTACAAGATGCTTCAAAACGACTATGACGAATCAATTACTTTCATTGTTAAATGATTAACACTCCGTTACTCGCGGAATCAGTACGAATATTTGTATATCCGATTTACCAAACCAAATTATGATCGGAAGCCAGAGAAAAGAGACAACACGTTTTATTTATTTATTTTACGTAAAAAAAAACAGTTAAAAACTGCGTATGACGTGCTATGGGTAAAAGTGAATTGTGTGTACATTTTCAAAATTCTGTGATCCCTACACTAAGTTTTATACTACTTTAATTTTGAATTTTGAAAGGGAGAAAAAGAAAAAAAACTCCCATGTAATAAAATCTATTTTCAAGTGCACTCGTGGGGTTGTGACCGCAATAAGCGCTCAGGAGATATCAGCAGAGGAAGGAATTTGAGTTGGAAGAGTCCTGTTCTCCGTAAATATTTGATCCTACATCGCATATTTCAAAAATTAGTTCCAAAAAGGTCTCCTGAAAACAAGAAAATAATTATTCTTGTAGGGATCTGATCAGTATTACCGACAAAGATGATAATGTTTTGAATAACACAGTTGCTGGAAATGAAACTTGGCGCTTCTTGAACGAATCACAGCCTACGCGACCAGCCATGTGGGTGGAAAACTATTATGGAAGATTCGCGAAAGCTGAAGTAGTTACCGCAAATGCGACGATGAACACTACGATTGGCAAAGCATATTCTTTTTTTCATGAATTCTTTCACACACTTGACAGTGTGTAACAACAGAGACGAAGTATTTTCAAGAAAATGCGTAAACTGTGTTACGGTAACTTGTTTCTCTATTATTAACAAATTGTTGGATCTTTATGAATTTATGTATATACGTGCACTGCTCATATTTATACAAATATGGCTTGTATACGACGAAATCTCTTTGTCAGAACATGACCCGCAACATCAACGCATGATGGGCTGCCTACCAATTAGAAGCTAATTAGTACGACCTCCGAAAGTGTCAGCTACGCCACAGCTGCAATGCAGACAATATGTGTTAATAACGGCAAATAACAATTAAGGCTAGTTTCATTTAACAGAGAGGAAAAAGTTATAAAAGTAAAAGCTTCGCTCGTGGCACATAGCGAAGTTGCTAGCCTTTCACCACTGAGATCCGTGTTCGATTCCCGTTGAATCTCATGAGAAATTTGTTCCAACAAAACGAGTTTGGCTGCTTCACATGGGCTAGTCCAACCCCTGTGAAGTGTCCTAAACCCTACCCCTATCCTTATTCTTTCCCAATTCTGAGCGCTGAGTAGTGACGCAGGAGCGCGTAGCAGGAGGCGCGTACGCGGAGATGCTACCTGGCAGTCCACTTGACAAGTGACTGCGACCTGACGTAAAATGACTTAAACCGCTAATAATGAACTCCCGCGCACAATAATGAAGCTTCTTAGCGCAAAGCGCTCAACGCCCCCTAAGAGGCTTGGAGACGCGTTGCGTCAATATATAGACGCAACAAATAAAAGAAAAGGTTAATTTCTTTAGTTTAGCAATATCGTAGAAGGAAATATCATATTTCAAATTTGAGAAAATCGTATAGTCGTACGCAGCACAGGGACAAACAAGGGGCTATATCTAAAAAAAAAAAAAAAACTATTTCGCTTATGAAACTTCACAGATGTTTCTTTGAGACATATGGGACTAGGCATACAAAATTTCATCACAATCAAGATGGTCGCAAGGGACACTTCTCCAAAATGACACAGAATGACACAAAGTAAAAAATTTTAGAAGGTAGACACAACGATTTCGACAATTTTTTACTCTCACGTAAGAGACACACTAATATTCATCTAAACTTTTTTGCTTAGAATGACCGATACTATAACATTAAAAAATATTGATGTTCCTTTCCGATCCATCATGTACATTTCCGTATCTGCAGACATTTATGATGCAACAACTCAATGATTTCGGTATATTTTTGAAATTTTGTGGAATATTCCTTTTAAACCCTGCAATTGCCAGACGCACACCTGAGAAATATAATTTTGACGTATGTATTCACATACTTTTGTTATACTTAAGTAGAGATACTGACAAAAATGGAATTTTAAAATGTATAAAATGCTCATCGCAATGATTGCTAATACTTACTCATCGGGATAACTTTGGTCAGCAACAGACGGCTTCATGTTCCATATCACTGTTTTCTTGTGTTCAGAATTAATCATCCTGCGACGAGTAGTCGGTTGCCCTGAACTACTATTATTTTTCGGCGTAATGTGCAGAAGATAGCAACCTCCAAACACATGAGAGAAAAGAACCGAAGTGTACTGAAAAAGAGACATATGAAATTACTAAATGTGAAATGGAAATATTTATAAGAAAAGCCGTGAAACATCAACACATACAAAAAAAATCATCTAGCACGATTGAACACATTTATCAATGCCAACAAATACTGTCACAATGATTAATACATCTGTAAGAGCAGCTAATAAATATAATTAGCTCTCACTCGAAATTTCGCCAAAATCAGTTAAGTAGCCGACAATAAATAGGGAGACACTCTCTATGTAGTGTGTAAGTGGCCAAGTGACGAGTTGATTTGAAACAGAGTTATAGGGATGCGCCTTACTATCCATCTTCAGATTTGGCACTCCTAAGTAGTTAAGTCCACCAAACTAAATACACCCACTTACTGCAAATCGGAGAACAACAACTCTCCAAATAAAGTCGAACAATTATTTATGCTCAATGAAACGCGTCGAGTTAACAATGAACAATTGCTGTAACAGAACTCAAATGAAATTCTATAAAGTCATGGCTATCACAAGTGGGCTGTCTGGCAGTGAAAATTGGACCTTAACCAAAAAAGACAAATCAGAATTCAAGCCGCAGAAATGAGATTTTTGAGATGTAAACCTGGGAGATATCGAACCGATAAGTTACCCAATAATGATATTCACGAAAGATTACGCGTGAACAGCTTAAATACTATGATCAAAGAATATTGAACAAAATGGTGAGATTACATACAACAAATGCCAACGAGACTTCCACGAATGAATCTGCAATATTCATTTTCCTGGGAAAGAAGTCAGGGGCGCCCAAGAAAGAGATGGGTTCAACAAGAAAGGTGAAGCTGCAACTGGCACCAGCCCAAAGCCAGAAGAGGACGAAGGAGAAGAAGCTGTAATGGATACCAACAATTTAAATAAGATAATTCCTTATATTGGAAATTAGCTACATACGCCTGACAAAGTATTCTTAGTATTATGACTAAGATCTCGTGAATGTGCTTGGCTAATACAGATTTCGAACCCAGAAGAATTGCGGGATGTAAAGCACATATTTTGTTCTTTTCATGTTGATTTCATGAAAACCATTACAGCCTAAATTGGACGAAAAAAGGTTTCTGGACACGAAGTTTGTTTATTACTCACAGGTACAATTTGCACAAAGACAATCTGAAAAATCCTCTGGTTTCATTGCTTATAAGCAAGGTTTTTTTGAATAGATGATGCATTTAACGAACCCAAACAAGTTACATACTGCACATGCAATCACTTTGATAACAAAATGCTAGTTACCGAAGAAGAAATAATTGCATTGGTCACTCAGATATCACCATGGTATGGCGCAATATTTTTATAAAAAAAAAAAAGAAACTTTTTCTGGACAAAATTAACACGATTGCTATGTGGCCACCGGCGGGCACAGCAGTGACTCCTGCCGGACGCCGCCGGTCGCTGTTTGGCCACAAACGGTCTCTTCCTCAACAGGCAGCGACTGCCGACACCATGTATGTCTTCCCTTTGCTCTTTCCAAGTCTGCCCTTCTAAAAGTGAAAATTATAGACTTTCAATTGAACAATGCATGCTCTAGTAACATACCATGTTCTCAGCTACATGTTGGACGCAACCATAGGAGCACAAGGAGTAAATAAAATAACTTGTCTGTAACATTTTCTATTAAACTGACCTGACGGAAAACAAGACGTTAGTTTCATCTCAGATATATGCCGAGGGCATGAAAATAATTTTGTGGCTTACATGTCCACACATAATCAGTGAAAATCATCCATAAAACAAATTCTCACATTTTTAGTTAATGGTCACACATGGGACAGATCATTGTGATAGAACTGACAAAAACAACATATATATATATATATATATATATATATATATATATATATATATATATATATATATGTGTGTGTGTGTGTGTGTGTGTGTGCTCTCACACGTGAACAATCTGTTTAAATGAGGTCCGTACAGAAAGATGATTTTACATAGAGGAGACTAGACGTGACGAATTGCAATTTGACTTCAAAATACGAAGGATGTTTAAAAAAAATGCATCTAAATGTTAATGTCAAATGCAATCCGCAAACCGGTAGCGGTAGCTCAGTGCATCAACTGATGACACTGCAGCGCCTATGACCGGGAGGTCCTAGGTTCGAGTCCTGACGGCGGCAGGATTTTCGACACTAGTTTTTCGGCTGGGTCGAATTCAGTCGCTGTCTGGAGGAGAATTCTAGCGGCCGGCTGCTCTGATCGGTAGTTTTCCGTGGTTTCTCCGATCAACACCAGGCGAATGCCGGAGCAGTACCCTACCAAACGGGCCACGGACCGCGCGCGATCTTTCCTTCCTCTTCCTTGTCCTATCCTCTCCCCTTACACACTTACACTAACATGCACTACACTACCATATATTCCGGGAGACCGGTCGGGAGCTTAGAGTTTGTCCCGGGTGGGGCGGTGCCCCGCTGGTGGGAGAGTCCTGGTTAGGGGAAATCCCACTAGCTGGCGGTAGGTCGGTACCGGATCTCGCCACCCAGCGGGAAGGTCAACGCCATCTCCCAAGAAGAAAAACATGCACTACACTAACGGGACTAATGATCGAAGCCGTTGACGCGCCCGGAAACACGAAAAAATCAATCAATCAACCCGCAACACTCCCGCAGAATGTATAGTTTCATAACTCCTGAATACAGCGTTCTACGGCCTTAAAGCCTTAATATAAAACCTTAAGCCGCTTTACTATACATCAAAACTGACTTACTTAACGATGGTAACATATTTTCATGCCATATTGATAATTATAATTACAATACACGTCGTAGAAATGACGTTCATCAAGTATCAGTATCAACAACTCTACAAGAAATCCACATACAATACATGTACGTTACTTTACAACGCATTGCCAAATGAAATTAAACAATTAAAATTGGTACACAAATTTAAGTTAAAAGTAAAATATTTTCTTGCATTACTGTTTCTATACAATTAGAGACTATACTGATCATCAACAAGAAAAATAATGTTTATTTTAACAAAAAATAATATATAATAGATTAGTTTACATTTGTATTGTATAATTTTTAAAAAGACTGAATACGCCCGTAACAACTAATGTACTTCCGGGTACTAATGTAGCTTCCGGGTCAATGACTCCCAACTCGATCAGGTTTTTGTCCAGTTTCCCTGATCCATTGAGCAAATGCTGATATGGCCCCTTGTTTTGCTTCTGGACATAAATGTAGCTTTACTATGTGCACGTTTTGTTGAGTGTTTTTGCTTGCAGTGGTAGAAGTAAAGCTGGGGATGAGTTGCTATAGTGTTAGCAATGCAGAAAAATTAAATCTGCAGTTGGTTTTATTTATTTATTTATTTATTTAACGTCAAAAAACAGTTAAAAACTGCGTATGACGTGCTATGGGGAAAAGTGAATTGTGTGCACATTTTCAAAATTCTGTGATCCCTACACTAAGTCATATACTACTTAAATTTTGAATTTTGAAAGGGAGAAAAAAACAAAAAGTCCCATGTAGTAAAATCTATTTTCAAAAATAAATAAGCAATAAAATTTTGAATTTTGAATTTTGGTTTACCGTTGCAAATAGGTTTTCTATAACTCAGGAACGAAAATGTCAAGTTTTTCAAATGTTGCTAATCACGGGCTTTTTAATTTATTATTATTATTATTATTATTATTATTATTACTATTATAACTTTCATTTATGTTTCAAACACTTATAGTTAAAATGTTGCGATAGGATTCTGTTACTCAAGAAAACGTGCGTAAATAATCTTCTCCCTCGTACGTCAAACACAGTTTTTACTGATGTTTTTTACCAAATAAATAAATAAATGTTGAGGCCAAACGCCTCCCAGAAACATTCATCGCTCCTGTATCTACAGAATGAGAGCTTTTTAGAACATTTTTATCAATTCGGCGTTTCTCGATGCTACCACAACGTAATTATCATACAGTCACGCAGCTTCGGGTCCTTTGATAAATATCCTTTGACAATGCGTTGATCAGCGGCTCTAGCGTCCCCTGCGACGACAAAGAAACACTAAGCCGATTCGATATTACAATCGTAATACAGCTTCGTTCTCCTAAATATGACCGGAAAGAAAAGGTTTAGATATTTTAACTTCTTCTCGAATACACCTAAATATACAAGAGGTGAGGTGCAATTTTCAACTACTTTTAAGAAAATAAATTGTTTAAATTAATTAATGTGTCCACTGAAATTTAATTCTTGAGGTATAACTGTTTCTTTACTCTTCATCAAAGTGTTTAGAAACTGCCAATCCAAATAAGTACAAAAAATACACAAATTAAAATGAGATTCTGAATGCATGCAGAAGTGTTTATTGAGAGAAGAAAGTTTGTATTTACACAGGCAAATAAAAACCAGGGTGGATACTGAGTGTTTACATTTTATTTCACAGTGTTACAAATTATTTTCAAAACTACATTTAAACTATTTTCTCTTTTTCCTTGTAGTAAAATATTAACATCCCAAATGCTGGAATTTAAATATTTTGTTTTGAATATTCCTTGCTGAAGTAATACTCTGTTGGTAAACATCAACCAATAGCGAATTCTTACTCTCACAATAGTTTTTCATAACTATATTCACAATTCCTCGCAAAATTGATAAAACATCAATTTTGGTGTAATGGACTTGGTGTAATTGCTAAGAAGCAATATTTTGATCAGCAATTCATTTTCAAAATTCTGTCATTTACACTGCTTCGCACTTTGACAAATAAATATCTGTCAAAGTGTGAAGCAGTATTATTGAGAGTCAAATTAATACTGGCAGAACATGCAAAAGTTTGAAGTTATTTTGAACATTTTCAAAGCAATAAGCGTTTTTGTCATGACTCTTAGGCTCCTACTAAAAAAGTTTTTGTATTTTTCACAAGGATGTAACTCCATAACTTTCATACAAAACCAAAAACATACTGCTTGGTATTCATTCCTACTAAATCGATAGTTAATTCCCCCATTTTACGTTACGTCCACCAGGATCGTTAGCTGTAGGTGCGCACATCCTTAACTATCCAAAAAACGGGCTGAGCTGCGCTACTGTATGATACTACCCCACTGTTTAGAGACGTGCAACAGTACGCGAAATTAAACGATTTACTTGATATTTTATGCGATTAAATTGCAGGTGTGTACCTCTCCGTTCGGTAATAAAGTTAAATAATATTTCAAAGAGAAGGGTGGCACAGTGGGTGGTAACAGTGTAAAAATAAACTTTGTAAATAACTAGGTATTAGGTAGGTAGTAAGAACAAATTCAAGTTACGACTTAGATATAAGAAAATAACTATGTATAAAATAGACTAATACTGTACAAATCAAAAATGAACTTGAAAAAAGAGACCGGTAGCGTGAGGGGAAATCAAAACACCGCGGGCGCCCAACATGAGACAGGGCGCCCGCAAGAAGTTTGGAAAAGCATAACCAATACATAACAAATCGGAAGAGCTCCACAGCCGGAGCAGGCCGAAGAGACTGTTAATCACCACGATGGGTTACACTGGCCTGATTCTGCATTTTCGCATGAACAAATTTACGTAGCTTTCTCAGGAGTAAAACGCTTTTCTATTGTTTTTGTAACTATGAAAGAAAGCAAAAAGCTGTCCAGAAATATTGTAAAATTACTTCAAATATATTTAAGGAAGCGTTGTGCATTGTTCCAAGAACGTAAGTCTATAACACTGAATAAACCCTTATTGAAAATTTGTTTCAAACATCAACTGCATCGTTTTTATTTTCATTCAATATTCTGTAAGTACATCGGAAGTTACCGTTATATATTTTTTAAACAAATAAAAACGTTTCGTCAGCGAATTTTTCCCTCAATGGAAGGATAGGGAAGAGGGTGAGATTTAACATGCGAGAGAGATCTCGCACGGGTACACTAGTATATTATTTAATAATTATTCCTAGTCTGCCTAGTGCAGTGTCATTCAGCATGTTGCTGCAACTTCTACTAAGCTACTACTGCTAGTAATAATGATAATAAATAATAATAATTTAATAATTATTCCCGCAGTATCGGAACGCCGTTCCCGACGCGTTCCGCCAGCAATCAAGCCACACACACGCACACACACATAGTGGTGGTAACAGTTTCCAACGGCCGCGAATCTGTGCCGGTCGGACGAAATTCGAGATAATTGCGGTTTTCAGTGTAGAATTGTTGTATTGAGGGGTTTAATTTATGCAGGTTGTGTCAGTGTGTGTGCGTGTTAGGAACGTTTTCTGTTGGGAGATATCCAATATATGATTGAGTTTTACTGCGGCACGCTCAAGACCAGTACCAAACATTTGAAGTCATTTTTAACTGTAGATTAAAGTTAATATTTAGTTTTAAGGTAGTAAAGTGTGTTCTTCTAGTGCGAATTGTTTTTAAATAATAATTAGTGTTGCATTCGTAGAACAGTTCCTGTGCGGCACGCCGGTAGAAGCACCATTTTCATACTGTAAAGAACATTGTTAAAATAGACAGTGCACATTATTTGAAAACTGGGCCGATCCATTGCAGTCGACCGCTTCCTTTACTTGCAAAAAGCGGAGAGGGTGGCGTTTATTAATGTAATCGGGGTTTCGCGCATCTTCGCGTTAGCCATTTTTTGCATTTAGTTTAAATCCCGCCGCCATTTTTTCTCCTCCAATTCGGCGCCAGCGAGCGTAGTAGTGCGGTGTTGCCAACGCACCGCGCGCTCGGCGAAAGTAACTGACGGCGTTGGCGCCTTGGCCACAAGCCTCGCCCGGGGTTTTACATAGTC
Source organism: Teleogryllus oceanicus (assembly GCA_964035755.1). Classification (NCBI taxonomy): domain Eukaryota; kingdom Metazoa; phylum Arthropoda; class Insecta; order Orthoptera; family Gryllidae; genus Teleogryllus; species Teleogryllus oceanicus. Next base: position 190,539,563 of record CAXIVR010000001.1, read on the forward strand.
ACCTGGACTTGGTGCGCGTGGCTGTCGCTTGGAAGGCTTGCGGGACCTCTTTCCCGTCGTCAAGTAATCACTACCGTAGTTGCAGTGAGTATAGAGCACCTCCCGGCAGGAGTGTTGCACCCGGGCTGTGGCTAGGATGTTGCTGTCGGTTCTTTGCGCGCGCGATTGGCATTGAATCACTTGCGTGACCTCTGTCCCGCCATGCCCTGCCCGCCATATTATCGGAGCATGGACGGCGGTAGTGTCGCGTGATGTAATAGGTTCTGAAGGTTGACGAGACCCGTCTGGCGGCTCTTTCGGGATTGTTTTCGTGGAACGGTCGCATGGCGGTCGCATCGCAGTCTCATACCCTTGCCCGGTGGTGACATTGCCCTTCCCAGTGTCCTTTGCCCCCAAGTGACCTTTCTTTCCCACCCAGAGACATGTGTCCCTAGTGGCCTTTCTTCCCCCCAGTGATCTTTCCTGTAAAGGAGACAAGCACTCAGACGTCCCCCAAAAAACAAGTGTTGAGTACAGGGACGAAGACGAAGAGCAAGCCATCGCGCAACCGTGAAAACCAAGAGAAAGCGGCGTCGGATTTGAATGAAACTCCGAAGGGCAATGAAGGCGAAACGCGGGCCGAAACGCCTTCCTTAGTATCATGAGGAAGCGAGTTCGAGTGGTAAGAGGTAGACCGAAGAAAGAAGGAAAAAGGTTCGAAAAAGGTCACCAAAGCCAGATGCTTTGGTTATAAGAGAGATGATGGTATATCCTGCGCGGACATATTGAGAAAAGTGAAAGGTGATGCGGAGTTCAAGAATCTGGGTTCAAATGCAACCCAGATTCGGAAGAGAGCATCCGACAATCTCCTCCTACAACTTCGCAGATCCGCAGAAAGCCAAACACTGGAGTTGCAGTCTTCAGTAAAGAAAGTGTTCGGGTCGCATGCAGATGTGAGAACAGTTACCCATGAAGTAACCATTCAGGTGAAGGACCTGGATGCAGTTACAACCAAAGAAGAAGTCCACAATGCTTTGGCTGATCAATTCCCAGAAGCGAAGGATTTACCGGCATCAGTGGTGAAATTCGTAAGACTAGCATATGGCGGAACACAGGTAGCAGTAGTCAGTCTCCCGGTCACCGTGATCCATGTCCTTTTAGCTTCTGGTAATGTTAGAATAGGATGGTAAACTATCGATTGCGTGAGAGAAAAATCCCCCCGAGGGATTTCAAATGCTTTCAGTTTGGGCATACAAGTCGAGCCTGTAAGAACCCGTGTGACACATCGAATTTGTGCTTGTACTGCGATGATCACTTCGCTAAGACATGCACGAAAGATCCAAAGTGCTTGCTGTGCGTACAAAACGGCAAAGACAGCAAACATGCAACCAGGTGTCCTTTTTACCAAAGAGCGCAAATGAAAACATTGGACAGGCCATGAAAATAGTTCAAATAAATCTGAACCACTGTGACGTTGCTCAGAATATCCTAGCACAATCTGTGAGGGAATGGGAGACATGTCGCGATTCTGTGTAGCAGTACAGAAACCACGACGATTCATCGTGAGTATCCAGCCAATGCAACTAAGCAGCAATTTGGACATGGCGAAATCGTCCACTCCAACAAGTAATGACTCGAGCCGAAGTTGGATTAGTCTGGGTCAAAATGGATGAAATCTATATTTACAGCTGCTACGCGTCACCAAACAATAAGTTTGATGACTTTGGGCAATTCCTGAATCGTCTAGTTCTTTACGCCAGAGGTCGCAGCCCCCTCGTGATAGCTGGGGACTTCAACGCTTGGGTCGTGGAGTGGGGGATATCGACTACGAATAAGAGGTCGAGCCGACCTAGAATCACTCTCCCTCTTGAACGTAATACTCGTTAACATCGGAGATACACGCACTTTCCGCAGATGTGGCGGACATAACGTTTATGACAGACGCTTGTTGAGAATGGGAGTATCCTAGAAAGTCAGGGAACACTACACAGCGATCATCAGGCTATTGAATACGAGATGCATCCTGAATCTCGTTACGTTGGACCGGGATGAGGGGATGGAAGGCCAAAGCGTTTGACGTGGAAATATTCGTCCTTCGTTTGGAGACTTTTGTACCATCAGGGACGGCAGAGACAAAGGTTAGCCAAATTATGAACTGGATAACCAGAGCTTGTGATACAGCTATGCCCAGAAGAGGAACCAACCATCGACGATTACCAGTTACCATCGTCGCCGTCGCAAAATTTGTAGAAGAGATAGTGTGTATTTGCAATGAAGCCATAACCATTTTCAGTCGTTGACTAGATTCCGCGGGGTTGCAGCTTGCAGAACATAAAACAAAAGTGCTGCTCGTAGCTAGCAGAAAGGAAACAATCTATCACTCTCACAGTCGGTCATCACATTTCATCACGACCCGCGATAAACTACCTCAGCATCAAGATCGACACGCGCTTGTCCTTTAAAGACCATTTGGACTACGCCAGCAAAAAAGCGGCGGTGGTGAATGCTGCGTTGACTAGGTCAATGCCGAACACTGGAGGACCTAGTCATGAAAAGAGAAAGCTTATTGCATCGGTCGTCACTTCGGTTCTGCTCTACGGATCACCAGTTTGGGTCAACTCGGCAGACACAAAGAGCTACGTAAGAGGCATGGCTTCAATATGTGGATTATTTGCACTGAGGGTGGTATATGCGTTCCGCACTGTCCCCAATAAAGCAGTTTGCGTCCTAGCCGGGGCGATTTCGATATATATATATATATATATATATATATATATATATATATATATATATATATATATATATATATGTGTGTGTGTTGTGTGTGTGTGTGGGTGAACGACAAAGGTGTTACGACAAAAGAGACGAAAAGCAGAACTGCTGGAACAGCTAGCAGAGAAGCAACAGCGATGGCAACGATATATATATATATACATATATATACATATATATATACATATATATATACATATATATATACATATATATATGTATATATATACATACATATATATACATATATATATATCGACAGTCAAATGGGGTAAATAATGAACTCCAGATAAAAAACACTTCAACTAGTGGTGGTCCAACAGCACAAACTTTCTCGCTAAAATTAAAACAGTTTAACGAAAATTAGACCCGCGCAATTCTTTTAAGCCTCCGCGGAAAAAATTTCCCTGGATATGTTTCCGAAGTGTTATGAAGAATTTGTTTCTAACCGTGGAAAACAATTTGATGACTTTTTTGAGTTCTTTTTATAAATTGCATCAATTTCAAGCTCAAATTATGGAAAAATACTTCTTTTTCCAAAAAACTGTACATGACCTTTTTAAAGATATTTTTTGTACCTCTGACCTGTTTAAAGAGTCTTGGTCAAAAATCTCTATCTGCAATTTTGTAGTTTTGAAATGTTAACGTTTTGCAATATCCGGAAATAAATGGTTCGCCGAAAATGGGACCAGCATATTTTTAACGTCCCTGATACATTCGAAGAACAAATTTAAAGAAGAAAATGTGGTACCGTTTTAGAGAAAATAATTGTTCGTAAAAAATTATAAACCCCCTACATTTTGCGCACAATTACACGATAAGTACTCAAAATTTCGAAAAATTGTAGATGACCGTATTTCAAGGTCAGTCTTTAAGAAACATTTTTATTAAGGAAAAATCTCTATCTTATTATAATTGTAGAAGACGCCCCAAAAATTACTCACTTGTATTTTTCGAAAAATCTGGGAAATCGACAATAAGATCTGCATCTTTCTCTTAGGCGTCCTCTACGTTCTCCGAGAACAAAGTTCAATAAAATTTTAGACATTTTTGAGAAAATTTTGAAAATGTTTTTGAGATTTCATGTACATAGAGTACGCTCATAAATCAAAATATCCCGTTGAAACTCCCAAAGCCTTGAGTTCCTTCACGTCGACCTGTTTCTAAATATCCTGTAACAAGTATTGTACCTCAGATTCTGAGTCAATGACCCTCATCTCGATCAGGTTTTTTGTCAAGTTTTCCTGATCCTCTGATCAAATGCTGAGATTGTACTTTATTTTTCTTGTGGTATAACTGTAACTTCATTATCTGTGCACGTCTTCTAGAATTCAGTGAGAAATATAGTTATTCAAATTATGTGTCGCGGCAGGAAGTATTATTCCTTTACGATGAGGAATAAGAGCCCAAATCGATAGTTATTTTGCCCTTCAAAGTAGATTTTATTGGATCGAGTTAGCAATGCATACTTAGTTAACAATTCTTGTCAAAAACGCTCATTTCTTTCTGTATTCAGAATTGAACTTGTACACATGGCTTAGGGAACGGATCCTAGAATTAAGATCTGATTCGGTACGTATGTGATACGTATACTAGTTTATGTACGTATGTATTACACGCAGTGGCGGCTCGTGGTCATGCCATTCGGGTGTGCAACGTTTTTCTTCTTTTTCCCACACTCTCTCTCCCTCTCTCTCACGCACACACATACATTACATGCATGCATTGACACACATTAACATTAATAATGACAATTAAACATAAATCATCTTATGACGTCCGATAGCATGCCGAACAATTCCATTCCATTGTTTCTTTTCAGCAATTTTTTTCTGTGGCTTTTTCAATGAAATCATTGATTTCTTACGTTTCATATTTTCAGCGCTATTCATTGTTAGTTGCACAAACACCCTTGACAGAAAAAGAACTCTCCGATTTCGGTTTCTCAAAACACATTGAAACGTAGCCTAATACTTACGTTTACAAAATACACTAGGGGTTTGAATACTTCGGAATGGTTCTGTAATTGCAACTCACTTTAAAACACAAGAGAATACACATATTATATACTATTAACATTTTTATGAATGCAACAGTGCACAGCAATGCGTTCGCGTTTCGCGCGCTAGTGCGAAAGCTCATTTAAGTGGAGAGATATCTCACACTTTCTTCGTTCAATGTCATACTTCTGTTAAAAACTTGTGCTACTCAAGTGTTATATCTTCGAGACACGTCAAGGCTTTTCGCGAGATCGCCACTGCGCCTGCGCCGTAGCCGGAGCACCGCGCCGGGTTTGCTCCAGTCCTCCATAAGCCACCGTTGTTCCCCTCCTTCCCCTGCAGCCCCGCGGCAGCCTAGGACGCCGTTTCCTCGGTCGCATTCTCCCGAGCCGCAGGCTTCGAATGGCCGGTTTTGAAATAACATGTTTCGGGAATGCTCTGAGAGGACTTGTATTCTCCTCTTGTTAAGAGATATTTAAGAGAAATGGCACCGAATTAATTTGGGTGTGCACATGCGAACGTGCGAATACCCACGAGCCGCCACTGATTACACATACAAGTATGGCGGTACGTTTTCAAGACCCTGTGGTCCATATAAGATTAATTCCAGAGATTTTACGAACAAAACACAAAATAGCATTAATGCCATGTTAGAATCGAATTTATTCGATCCAGATGAGTGTACTTGAAGGATGCTGAAACATTTTTCAGTTACATTTAAATATGTTTTGAAAAATTAATCTAAAAGCTAATCGAATTTCTTCTTTTGGAATCGAAAATCTATATTCCACTTTATTTAAGTATTTACTTATACCTTGTGTGACGAATCAACCGAAGAGCGGTTGATCGCACAACTTTTAAGCGTGGTCAGGGAGTCCCCCTCTGCGACGTGACATCAACAAACATCGAAATGACTTCCCGCCAGAGACATTGACACACCCTGTGCAAGTCATTGACAAAAGTGAAACTCCGGCGAAGACGTGACGGGGAAATCACAGAAAGACACCAGTATGATGCAAGACATTCCGAGGATCGAATCGACAATTTCCGGAATTCACCTAGCACGTGACAAAATTCGACAAATCACTCTGATTCCACGAGACGAGAACCAATAACACTGACGATACGAAACACGAGACAAGGAGGAGACGAGTACAGGGAAACAACGGAGAAGCGAAAGGACAGAAGCGTAAGATTGTCGCAAGGACCGGACGTGAGAGCGAAGCTCGGAGCGTGAGACGCGGTGGCTGCGTATGAGTGAAACTCATAAGTCTACGAGGGGAGTCGTACGTAAGACGATTAAAGACCTGGAGATAAACACTCACGCGACAACGCATGATAGAGACATTCCGCGAAATAGAAGAACAGACATGCCGGAATTGATAATGCATAAGTGCCGGACTTAATGAAAACGGTGACGGAGACCGAATGGAATCGGGAGCAGAGCGCGCCGTGCAGATGATCGGCAATAAACGGCAAAGGATGTTCACAGCTGTGAGGGGACGTTAATCTCTCTTCATTCGACGACGCTCCCTGATCCAACGATAGGTAATAATTACTGAATCCATGTAAACCATCCGCGCGCTTTGCGAGCAACGCGCTGAAAGACACCAGTATGATACAAGACATTCTGGGGATTCCATCGACAATTTCCGGAATTTACCTAGCCTGTGACAAAATGTGAATAAAGATGCTTACGTCATGCCTCAAGGTATCATTTCAAAGCTAGGTAGACACCCTACTCAAGCAACCCTGGAAATATACCCGCCCGATTTGAGCTCATCTCGAATCCGCAAGTAAAACTGCCATTATTGATGGGTTTATCTGGACAACGGGCGATCGCCCAGAAGCCGCAGACAGGTAAATTGCAGCAGAACGGCTACCAACGGGACAGCGGTTCCAGGCTCGACCAGACCCCGGCACGTCGGCGGGCACAATTGGAGCCCGCACAGGGAAAGTCAGCGGGAGGTCGCAATTGGCGCCCACGTAGACAGAGCCAAGTCTGTTGTCACACTTGATATACGAGTTCAAGGGGAATAGACAAACATTCTTACAACAAAAGATAACACGTGTCTCTGATACTATTTTCTTGATCATCTCCACATGTTCACATCTATTCCTAATTGAATACGTGAGATTTGGACATGAAAATGATACGCACCAAACTGGTCCCAAAACTGTTGATCGACCAACAAAAGGATATGCGAGTGTTCCGGGATCAAGAACTCATGGAAATATATGAAAATGAACATTTTTCGTAAAACTCCCTACCTCCGCGCTGCATAACGCCCCCGAGGCCCCGGTGAGTGAGAGCGACGATACATCGTCGCCACATGCCCGCTCTCGGGTTCCGGGGCCATAAAAGGAATCTTGCAAATGCAACTTACCCGCTGATGAAACGCGTGTACATAACCTAAAAAAGGATAGAATTCGGCATAAAATATACAAGTAGACAACAAAAGATCAAGACGATAAAACATACAATATTAATAACAAACGTAGAACTGGCTCTAAGGGACCAAGAAACATACATACATTATTGTACTTATCTCTCAAATAAAATTATATATTCCGCTTTCTCTTAAAACACAAAAACCAAATTTACAAGAGCGGAATCGTCATCGCCGAGCTCCTCTCGTAAGGAGTTGCCTTTGTTGACTGCTAACAAATTTCACACAATGCAACAGGACGTCGTTGTGGCGAACCGCCATTACCACATCACCCCGCGCCAGGAAAACGCGCAAGGCAAGCGGCACGCAGCGTCGCAAAACATTCCGGCAGCCGCCTCCAAAAAACGCTGCCGAATGCAAGTCGGCCCAATATAAACGGGCCCGGCAGAGCCAGAGGGCAGTAGCAGAAGACAGTGACGGAGGATGGCGGAGACTGACAGAGAGTGGCGGAGACTGACGGAGAATGGCTGGCGGTAGCAGAGAGTGGCGGAGAGTGACGAGCACTGACGGAGAGTGGCAAGCAGAGTGACGAGCAGTGACGTACGGAAGAACGGGCTTGCTTCTCCGACTGCCGATTCCGACTCCGGACGACTCTCTCGGGATGATGACGACACGCTCCCAGGGTGCTGCCGCTGCTGTTGCCGCCCCCGCCGGAACGACTGGCCCACGGGGAGATGGGGTAAGAGTCCGTCATCAGTAACCTCGACTCCCAAGCATCTCCCTTGAATCCATCGTCCCCCGTCTCCCCTTTAATTATTAATAAATGGTGCATTGTTACTGAAAACGCCTTCTGAGTCAGCCGCCCTCCCCCTTCCCTCAACTTTCCGTAAGTCACCTAATCAATCGCAGTACTCAAAGTGACGAATCACCTTAGGAATACGCTGAAGACAGTCAGCTCCGAGGGTGGCTCATCACATCGTCAACACAAAGAACCGTCCTCCACGAGTCGCAGATGAGAGGAGTTTCATTTCGAATGAGGAAACCATGAGAAAAGTTGTAGTGTCCAATACAAATACGGGTTAAAATGCCTTCCACGCCTAGAAGATCGGAATGAGGAACCCCAGGCATTGACAGAATCCTTATCACCTTAAATTAAAAATGGTATTGCGCCACTCTGTTTGCCACGCTTTAAAGATGAATCGTTTTAAAAATGCCAACATGAATCTTCCGCGTCGCCAAAATCTCCACGTGGTCAGCAGGCTCATTCCCTGAGATTCTCATATTGCCTGGGACCCAACTGCGTACCAGATGAAAGTGACGAGACCGAAGACGATGAATCAGGTTATGAACTGATTTATTCAGGTAGTCTGAAAAAGAATGGTACACAGCTTGAAGAGAGCTAAGAGAATCAGAACAGAGAACTACTCGCCGCAACGTCGATGATTCCATGGACTTTAGGGCTTTGAGAATTGCATACTTTCTGCAGTGAATACACTGCAGCCGATGAGATTTTGTGACCCTTATACAAAAAAACATCCAAAACGCCAAACTCGGCGGCCTGCGGCGCGGGAGGCCGAAAGACAGGCAAGATGGGCAGTCGGTTTATGCTTTCGCCCTTTCAGTCTCAATATATTTTTCTCCACGTGTCAAACTAGTGATGCTGTAACACAGCCAAACGGTCTCGTATCGTCTGTTATACTCGTATAAAACTATATATCTTATTCACATATTTCCGTTTTCCTTCGAATACCATCAAACAATTATTTGAGGCATTACTCAAAATATCGATTCCGATTTGGAAACTGACTTCAAAAAGAAAACTGAATTAATTGTGTAGATATCACCAATATTCCATGCCCTAACATCTTATTTTACATACATTTTACGTCTAAGATCTTCCGTTATCATTCCTCTACCAGAAAGAATGAGCCGAAATTACGTACAAACTCTTTTATCTTGGGACTCGATTTTTGATTTAAAAACGGCGTTTGTCTCCTTGATAGATTTCACCTGATGAATCTGTTTTCCCAAGTAAAATCGGGGAAGCTAAATTTTAAAATTGTTTTCTTTGTTGTTAATTTTAAAACTACTTTCGGACAAATTATGTAATCGGGCACCGGAAAACTTTTAATTTCGGGCCCTGGTAACGTAAATGTGGACAAATCCTCTTGCTAAATTATTACTTACTAAAACATTACTTCTAACTCGTGGTCTAGCGAAAATACAATACATGTGTCATTGACACCTAAAAATCGATTGACGTCAAAACATCTCCGTCCGTTTATGGTCAACGCTCACGTTCAAACCGCTCTGTCAATTTTCTCCAAAATTAATATTCCCGAATCTACTTGAAAGAACTCGATCCTTTGGGAGTTTCAAACGGATATTTTGATTTTTGAGGGTACTTTACATGAAGCCTCAAAATCATTTTCAAAATCTTCTCAAAACGTCACCAAATTATTTGATTAAATTTTGTCCTCGTGTTACGTACAGAATGCAAGGGAAATGTGCATTTATGGTGTTTGTTGACATCACTTATTTTTAGAGAATTGCTAACGTGCAATTTTTGAAGGCATCTTCCTTCAACTATGATATTGATGATTTTTTCCTTACTTAAATCTGTTCTGACAGATCTGAAAATAAGATCACGTTTAATTTTTGAAACATTTGAGTAGTTTTCGTGCAATTTGGGGCGAAGTATAATTAAAACAATTGTAACTTTTTCTCAAAAAGAGCTCCAATTTTTTGTTTAAAGACAATTGAGCAACAAGCACTGCGAGGTGTTCCTTGAAGGAACATACTTAAAATATTTATAAACAATATTTGTAGTTTTTCTCTCCATATTTTCCTTGGAAACACCACGTGAAAAAAATCACTAAACACACGACTAAGTACTGACAAGGAATACGAATTACTTATTGAAGTTTTAACTTCTACCTGAGCGATACGGTCTAGAGATGACGCACCTTTTCCGCGTGCGGGATAACGCCCTGAGACGCCGTGGCCCTTCCTCTCCTCGGCGCGGGGGCCGAGCGGATGCAACCGCATTCCACAGGGTATTTGGCGAGGGGAGTTTCGCTTCATATAGCGGGCCCGCCAGGGCAGCTGCTCTAATGCTGCGGCGGATAGCTTTTCATATGAGTGAGGAACCGTTACCAAAAACTACTCTCGACGCCAAGGTAATGGGAGAAACCATAGAAAACTACCCTTCAGGAAACCCGACCACTAGAACTGTTCCCCAGAAAACGGCACAACTCGACCTAGCTAGAATATACCTAATGTCGAAAATCCGCCACCCTGGGGACTCGAACCCTAGGACCTCCCGGTCAGAAACTCTGCCGTGTCAACAGTTGTTCCTCAGCGAAAAAAACACAATGGATTTACCCCAAATACCTCTACTGAAATACCGGCATTTTCTTATGAAAATACCGGTATTTAACGTCTTATACCGGTATTTTTAAAGGTATTTTGAATAAAGGTATAATGGAGGTAAAGGTATTTCTATACCGGTATAAATACCTTTACCGCCATTATTTCGCTATTCAGTCCCTGGAAATAGGATGAGAACAGCAAAATATTTACAACAAAAGAAGACACGAAATGAAGGGAAGAATACGCGAAGTAGTTATATGAGAAGAACTTTGAAGTAGAGGAGTGGATAAACATTGATGATTACGAAGATGAACCAGAGATTTTTGTGGAGAAAATGCATTGGGAGAAAAAAACAACTGAAAAATGAGATGTCCCCACGTGTAAATAATATCCTAATCGAACTACTCAAGGACACAGGGGAAGAAATCATGGCGAAACGTACACAATTATGCAATGTGGTGTGGAGAAGTAAAGAGTGATCAACAGATTGAAAAGGCACTATGTGTATTCCATTACCAAAGAAAGGTGACAGCCGAGAATGTACAAATAACAAAACAATTGCATCGCGCATGTTAGTAAGATAATCCTAAAATAATTAACAAAAGATTAGAACCGTATCTCGAAAGAGTAGTATGTAGAACAGGCTGGGTTTAGAAAAAGAAGATTACTAAAGAGATCAAATAGCTAATCTGAAATGGATCATGGAAGAAACTCGGGGAATTTCAAAAAGAAATATTCACAAATCACCAGCAATAATTCATAAACGTCCCACCCTGGAGCGGAGGAAGAGATATAGAAGAGAAAGATGACAGCCAGATGATTGATTGAGATGATTGATTGAGATGACTGATGAAAGATGACAGCCAGATGAGATGATTGCCAGATGACATTAAACGATTGAATTCAATAGAAAAGTTTAAATCCCAAGTGAAATCGTTTCTGCTGCATAACTGTTTCTATACAATTAAAGACTATACTGAGCATCACAAGAAAAGTAACATTAATTTTCACAATGATACTTAATGCATTATTTAGCATTTGGACTGTATAAATGAGTATAAACAACCTGTAACAACTATTGTACTACAGCTTCCGGGTCAATGACCCCATCTCGATCAGGTTTTTCGTCCAGTTTCCCTGATCCATTGAGCAAATGCTGAGATGGCCCTTGTTTTGCTTCTGGACATAAATGTAACTTCATTTTCTGTGCACGTCTTCTAGAATTCAGTGGGAAATACAATTATTCAAATTATCGTTTCCATGTTGTCGCGGCAGGAAGTAATAAGAGCCAAAATTTATTGCTCATTTATCTTTGAAAATATATTTTATTACATGGGAGTTTTTTTTTCTCCCTTTCAAAATTCAAAATTTATTGCTTGTTTATCCTTGAAAATAGATTTTATTACATGGGAGTTTTTTGTTTTTTTCTCCCATTCAAAAATTCAAAATTTAACTAGTATATGACTTAGTGTAGGGATCACAGAATTTTGAAAATGTGCACACAATTCACTTTTCCCCATAGCACGTCATACGCAGTTTTTAACTGTTTTTTTTGACGTAAAATAAATAAATTTAAAAAATTATATAAAAAATAAATAAATAAAGAGCGGAAGAAAAAGATGTAGGTGACATAATTAAGGCTACCAACCACACATGATCAGACATAAGTGTGTTCAAAACAGAAACAAGTAACGAGTGAGCAATGAACAAAAATGCTGGAATCCTATTGCTGTGTATATCCAGATAGGTTAACAAGGGATGGCTTGCGATCTATGTTCTAGTACTATTTCTCTGCGCGTCCAGACACCGCGAAGAATTGGGACCCGCAGATGAAAGGAGAGATTTTCACAGCCGCTGCTTGGCCGGAACTGGAGCCGACAAATAGACATCTTCACACTGAACAGTATGTTTAATACCCGCAGTCTTGCATGCGTGCATTCTGCCGCCATTAGGGAAGAACTCGCCGAATTATTGGCGTGTCCCCTCCCAGATTCGGATAGCAAGAAAAGCGAATGCATGATGCTTAAGTAATTAAAATGCAAACACCAATGTTCAAAACTAAAACAACTCTCAAAAACTTGGTTTACAAGTTCGAGCGGAAGATAATTTTTGACAGTGGCCGTGATAGTTAATTTATAATTACGATTTAGACAAAATGGCATAAGATAACAGCGAAACTAAGCCTGAAAACTAGCACTCAGGGTCATCTCAAGGAGTCACAACTTCCTCAAATGGTTACAGGAAGGTGGGGGAGAGGCCTTACACCTAGAATGCTTGCGTTGGCCGCCTCTCCGGGTACGGGAGGACATATGTAGGAAATGCCAGAAAAATAGGATCATCTCTTGGGCCGAAGATAGTCTACTGGAGACTATATTCGGCCCAAGAGATGTTTCTATTTAACACATTGAGGATGTTAAAATCAGCGTTCCCTTTATTCGAACACATGAACTGACAGTGGTATAATGCAATATTATTTCACATTTTAAATTTGATAAAATTGTGATTATCGATTCTCTTCATTCACAAACTCATCTGGCTTAAAACATCGATAATAAAGATCAGGTTTTATAAATGTTTAATTTTTTTACGATATATGTTCATGTGTCTTAACGAAAGCTATGTTTTGTATAGAATATTTTTGTATATTTGTATCAAATATCAATTTTTTTAATTTTTAAAATTCATGTAGTATATGACTTAGTGTAGGGATCACAGAATTTGGAAAATGTACACAGAATTCACTTCTCCCCATAGCACGTCATATGCAGTTTCAACTGTTTTTTGACGTAAAATAAATAAATAAACATCAATGTTGCATCCCTATACTCGACACCTAGATGAGGATCGCCGAGTTAATACTTTTGCATTCTGATTCACATTCCCTAGTAGGAGGTTTATAAGTGAGACTGGTTAACCACGTTTTACTAGTTGTATATTAAATATTATAAATTGAATTGCTACCCGATTAAATGTTACTGAAAAGCGCGTACGATGTTTAGAAATAATATCTCAATGTAGAAATGTACAAGTTGACAAACATACAACAAAACATAATTTATCCGACACATAGACGGATATTCCTCTCCTAGTGTGGTGTTCCTGTCTAAGAGATAAAGTTTTATTGCTTTCATTTTTGCATTAAATAAATGATTTACACTACATCCTTTTACATTATCATTTACGTAGTTTGTACCAAGATGACGCGCAGGGAATTACTTATTCCCATCTTCAAGTTTATACAAATATAACAGATTCATTTCATGTCAATATAACTTACCAAGTAAGCTGGGACGTGTCATGATTCTTAGTATTAGGTTTCAATGTTTGTTACAGCGTTGGATTCAGAATGCATCTCGTCTGCGCGCTATTTTACCACTTCTTCAAATTTGTCCGAAAGTACGAAAACAGTTTTAAAATTAGCTTCGGCGATTTCAGCTGGGAAAACAGATTCATCAGGTGAAATCTATCAAGGAGACAAACGCCGTTTTGAAATAAAAAATTGAGTCGCAGGATAAAAGAACTCGTACGTAATCTTGGCTCATTCTTTCTGGTAGTGGAATGATATCGGAAGATCTTAGAAGTATGTAAAATAGGATGTTAGGTATTGTGAGCATGGAATATCGGTGATATCTACACAATTAGTTCAATTGTCATTTTGAAATCAGTTTCCAAATCGGAATCGATATTTTGAGTAATGCCTCAAATAATTGTTTAATGGTCTTCGAAGGAAAATGGAAATATGTGAACAAGATATATAGTTTTATACGACTATTACAGATGATACGTTTGGCTGTGTTACAGCATCACTAGTTTGACACGTGGAGAAAAATATATTGAGATTGAAAGGGACGAAAGCATAAACCGACTGCCCGGCTTGCCTGTCTGAAAGTTCGGCCTCCCGCGCCGCAGGCCGCCGGGTTTGGCCGTTCGGCCGCGTCGACGGAGGGCCCAGTCGGGTCGGGTGACGCAAGGGGAAGCGGGAAGGGGGGGGGAGTGTTTTCCAAATTTCACTTTACGCCGCTCCTATTCAACCGATTTGCATGATTGACACGGCGTTGGATTCAGGAAGCACGTCGTCATCGCGCTATAAGCCCACGTTTTTTAATTTCTTCCCGAAACTATGAGAAAAACATTTAAAAATTTTTTGGAAATATTTTTTGAAAAATTGGCTTCGTAGCGTAAATTCTATTTTAAAAAGGAGACCACTGCCGTTTACAAATCGAAAATCGGACCATTTCTTCAGACGTTATCGGTCTAGTAAATTTTGCTTATTTTGGTGCTGCCACGTGGTGGCGACAAATTGAAATAGTGTCGGTACATTTAGCCTTAACATGCGGTGGTTAATGCTGGAACGCATGATGAATTAGCGTTTGGTGTGGACCTCGGAGTATAAAAATCTGTTGACGCCAATCCGAGCTATACATGGTTCGTCTTGAGACAATATCTTGTGGCCATATTCGATATAGAAAAGGCCTACGACATCACTTGGAGGTACGGCATTCTGCGAACTGTCCAATCCTAGGGATTTAGGGGGAAGCTCCCTCTATTTCTACAAATGTTCCTTTCGAACAAATGCTTTCGTGTTAGCTTTGGTGACTGGCTCTCTAGCCGTCACACTGTAGATAATAGTATTCCTCCAGGATGGGTTCTGAGTGTTTTTGCGGGAGGGATGCGGGAAGGGGGGTGGAAGTGTTTTCCAAATTTCACTTTACGTCGCTCCTATTCTACCGATTTGCATGATTGACACGGCGTTGGATTCAGGAAGCACGTCGTCATCGCGCTATAAGCCCACGTTTTTTAATTTCTTCCCGGAACTATGAGAATTTTTTTAAAAACTTTTTTTGGAAATATTTTTTGAAAAATTGGCTTCGTAGTAAATTATATTTTAAAAAGGAGACCACTGCCGTTTAAAGATCGAAAATCGGACCATTTGTTCAGACGTTATCGATCTAGTTAATTCCGCGTGATAGTGCTGCGATCTATTGATTTTTCCGATAAGTATTTTTCGGTGCATTTAGCCTTAATGGGTCGATAGCAATAATCGATCTTTACGTTCTTTGGGAACTGGGATGATGATGGCTTCGCACCATACACCAGACATGGAGTCCTCTTCCATGATACGGTAGTAGAGCCGGAGGAGAAATTGCATGGCCGTTTCAGGAAGATGTAGCATTATGCTATGGATTTCATTCGGACGTGGGACAGTTCTTCACTTAAGCCCCACAGCAGAGCTTATTTCACACATGGAGAATGGTGAATTGTAATCCTCCACATGTGCTCTGCTCGAAAAATCCAATGCGCGGTTTTCCATTCTTTTATGTAAGCAAAAGAAAGCCTGGAGCATAGTTCGCAGAACTTGACACATTTTCATAATTAACGGCAAGTTCCTCTACTATTGCGGCCCTAAATTTCATGTAATCTCATCATTCTTACAAAGACCTGGTACTGAATTTGGGGAGGAATATCCCGTAATATGATGTACCTTCCTCCATATCAAACGTGGTGGCGTACGGCAATTGAGACGGATGCTCTCCACGATGATTTTTTTCTTTCTACAATGGTTTTCCTCACCTTCGCTCTGAACCTCTTGTAATCTATTAAGTTATCGGCTGTTGGATAGTGTTTCAGACTTGCCAACGCATTTCTACGGTGACTGACAGTCAAATTCCACCACGGGACAAAAGGATGTCGCGGTTGACCAGTCAATTTGGGGATCCGCAGTTAGTAGAAGAGCACTGTTAAAATGTGCTGCAATTTCTTCTACACACTGAAAGTAGCCCTCTGATCGACTGACGTTCGATTGAAATGTCGGCCAATCACCACGTTGCACCACATTGAGTGAGTCGAACCAACCCATGAACAAGCCCATCAATGTGGACGATAGTGGGGTAATAGTCGCTTCCAAGCAGGTCGTCTACAATTGGCAATTGCAGAACAGTTGCAAGTCTCTGGCTGCACATAGCGATATCAATACACATACTAAGGTTTGTGACTATGACGCAATGGACTGGTTCACCTGAATTTGTAATAACCAAGTTCAAGGTGTCTATAACTGATTGCAATAAGTCGCCTTTTGGATAAGAGCGGGACGAGCTCCGGGGGACTGCGGGCATTTACATCACCGACTGCTAAGAACGGTGAGGGAACGGAGTTACTCTTTTACCAAAGCCAAGAGTTCGTCGGCGGATACACTGTCCTGGAGGAAGGTAAATATTACAGACATTGAACGCGAGGGTTAGGAGGGTGCATCTGCACACCCACCCTGTTTGAAGCTCGGTCTGAATTGGAATATGTGAAGAGAGCAGCGAGTCGTCGATCAAAATAGAAACTCCAGCATGTGCGCGGAGGCTGTCAACATCAACCCTATATAGAGTAAAACCGCGAAAGGATAGGGGTCGATGTGGAGCTAAATGCGTCTCCTGTAAACATGCTGTGTGTTAGTACTGTGTGCAATACTGTATGTAGTAAGGTCTTTTTTCTTTCCCGTTTTCCTTTTCGCTTGCTGCTGCTCCTAGGAGCAAGTGTCCACTCCGGATGAAGGTTCCTCCGAGGCAACAATCTCAGTGATCGCTCAGAGCAAGTCTCAGGAGTCGGAGCAGGTAAGGAGAGCGGTCATCAAGCTGCAAGTCCGGGATGCATGACTGCCGACAGATATCGATCTTCATATGGGACTGAGTAGAACTGGATGGAATGATTGTTGATTGGGTACCTTACGTAGTCTGCTTCTTGTATTTGATGGGAGTTACAGTGTTCCCATCTTGCAGAAGCGATGTCTCCTCCGAGAAGTCCACTAGCAACAGAAGTACGTTACTGGGGGAGCCGCAGGTCAAGTCTGACAACTCGTTCAAGTTGCTTTCACCGTATTGGTTACAGCACTGGAGAATGAAAGAGATCTACTGGGTTGCTTCACCATGCATCGGCGTTTCGCCTCAGGAAAGGACAATTTCTCCGCCACTTGGGTCTTTTGAATCTCCTCACTCAGAAAGATAGGGCATCTGCTGAAATTAGCCGCTTGGCCTCCTTCACAATTTACATATGAAAGTGGCGTTGCACAGGGATCTGGATCGTTTGTGGATTTGCCACACTTTACGCAGACCCTTCGGCCATGCACCGTTGTTGCGTATGCCCAAACCTCTGACACTTGAAGCAGCGCAGAGGGTTAGGAACACTCTGCCTCACGCAAATTTTATAAAATCCACAACTAATCCTCCCTGTGAGAGATGGGAGATTGAACGTCAGGATCAAGGTGAAAGTGGGGATCCCCCACCCATACTCCTATCCCATGCTATACATCTTGCCGCCCATGTTATACATGCAATGAACACCTCAGTGACACCCTGGTACTTAAAGGAGAGAAGTTCCTCTTCAGTCTCGGAAGCGAAATCGTCGAGGTTGACCTCTCCCTTAAAAAAGGTTAAGGGTAGAGTGAGTGGTCACTTCCACTTGGAGGACGGCAATCTGCTTAGTTATCTTCTCGGATCTGCTCATCAGTACGGGCTTCCAAGAGATTGGTACCGTTCCTTTTTCGCTCGACAGCTTGGAGCTTTCCAAACGAATCCTGGATTGCTCACCCAAGAAGGACCGCACTCACACTCTTGAACATCTTTCCTTCATGACATTAAAAAAGACCGTTTCTTCAGGTCATCCTCTTCTCTGATGAAAAACTATTTATATCGATCGTTTTCTCACAACATCGTCCCCTCCTTGTGGAAGAGGGAAGGGATTGGTTTTTTGCTCCCTAAAAAGGAAACTGTTTCGTATCCGTGCTCTCACCGACCATTGAATCCAGCTGACACCCTACTAGGGTGCCAGGATTGACAGGGAGATGTAGTGGAGATATGACCCCGCTACCTCGCCATACCTGTCTCCGCATACCCTGAATTACAAGATCGTGTTCGAGGCGATTGATCGGGAGTGGGTTAGCTCCCGAACGCCCGTCTAGGAGAGTCGGATGCCAAAGAAAGTGTTGGGACCTATAAGGTGCAGAGATCTCCTCTCAGTCACCAGGTCTCACCGGTGTTCGCACAGCGACCATTGCTGAACCGGGTCTAACCACTAGAATCCAGTAACCTGAACCCCTTAACTTCCAGGTCACCCATTCCCTTCGACACAAGTCGCCATGCACAGCAAACACCTTGGTGGGGGTACAGCACTTATAGAAGGCCAGTAAGGAACAAAATAGTGAAAAATAACACAGGTGACATGAAAAGAGAAGCAAGAAGATTAAAATGGAGAAAGGAACACAAGAGAGTCTTCTCTGCATCCCCGTGTCACGACGTGGACCAACCCACCTCAACGGGTCATGTTCTGGATGCTGTCGTGGAAGACGGGTGGAGGGGGCTGTTTGAGAACCAGGTTGTACAGCAGGGGGATAGACGCGACCTGGTAGTTGCAAAAGGACCACGGGGGCCACAGGATGCGATGGTTCACAGGGGCAGACTTAAAAGCATATTCTATACTAAAAAGCCAAGATACGCGTACATTTGGGCAGAACTCTTGTGCCAGCACCACTGGGCCATGGTACACCTCAGTGTTGTAGTAGAGGACTTTGTGGAGTGGTAAGAGGGCACCGACGCGACTCTTCAGATATTCAGCTCCAGCGACAAACAAAAAACTACGCACTGTCGCCGCGGCCATGTCGGGTAGCGCCGCGGGCTACTGCGGCCACATCGCCAGAGAGGACATGGCACCCAGCGAGTACCGAACCCGCGCCAGGCCTGACGTACGACGCCGTAAAAGAAAAGCCCGACCGAAGTGCACCGCCGACCACAAAGACGCCCCACATGCTGTGATGGAACAACTGTGCGTGTGCCCCGCCGGGTAAGAAACTGGTGTGCTGGTGAACACAACCAAGCGTGTGCACTCTAAAAACCCAGTTTCGTTTATAAGTAACAACTCTAAAAAAAAAACAATTCGTTTTTTAAGTAACAAGAGCCCAGCTCAATAGTAGGCAAACACTCCAACAAGTGTGTGTATTATGTCTATGTTTAAGAGCATTTCATTATTCTCTTTCGGGGATATTTGCAATGTTTGTATAGTATTAGCAAGAAAAAACGATATAGTCATAGGTATTAACTTTAAGTTGCAATTAGACTAGTATAATAGCACCCCTCAAAAGGAAATGTATACCATGATAGCAGCAATAAATAAAAATAATATGAACAAGATTTATTAACTTTCTCGTTACCAGAGCCCGGCAGAGAATATATGCGCGCACAAATTTCGAAAATACATCAATAATGAAGAATACTTGGCGATAACCAAAAGGTGCATGTGGTAATGGCCCGTACAAGTCGCCAGCGCAAATGTCGCGAGGATGCTTCGGGATAATAGGTTGGTACTGCCCTTGAAATTTCATAATCGGGTTTGTTGAATTAGCAGGTCTGACAAGCTGCTAAACGTTTCCCGCGAGTATTTGTTCATATAGAGCAAATATGCAAAATATTTTAAAATTCTATTGATTTTTCCACTACCAAAATGGCCCTATAACTTACTGACAGGCCGAGTTAATTTCTCCACGCTTGCGACAGGTGTCCATTACCGGTATTCCTGCGGCTGATCCTGTATTCAAAAGAAAATTCTGGATCATGCAGTTAAGTGCCAGATTTTAAAGTTTCAAGAATTCAGCATTACTTTGCTTAATTCCCAATAAGAATGACCTTACATTACTAATATTTACATCTATGACCTATGCTTCATTAAAGACTTTGGTCTCATCGCAGGCATAGAGCATCTGTTTTAATGACGTTAATTTCTATAGATGTCTGCTTCGAATTCTGTGGTTCCTTCTAAGTCGTAAGGCGACTTAGCAAGTTTGGTAACTTATTTAATTTGCCTGTTCGATATCGAAAGAAAATTGCTGGATTCATCAAGACCATCTGAGAAGTCGGTCATTTTGGAAGTCACATTTATTCAAAAATGTCAGAGCATTGTGATCTTTCAAAATAGTACAATATCTTCCTAATAAATATGTCCTAAACGTATATATGTTCTTACGGACCAAAGCTTATTTCTCCGTGGTCGAAAATGCAATATCCAGGACCTTTAAAACCCTACTAGCGATCGAGATAACCAATTTTCCCCATCTTTTGAATCCTTTTGTTTAAGAATCGCGCACAATTCGCTGTTTCAGCTGTTTGTAGATACAGTCATCGGGCGAAATCTGGGTGTGACACCACACATGTTTCTTGGAATGCCTCGTTAAGGTGTAAAGCTGACAAGTTAGTGTCGAAAATTCTGCCCCCGTCGGGACTCGAAACCCAGGACGACCTGGTCTGAGGCACTATACAGTGACATCAGTTGATGCCTTAAGTACCTTCTCCGGTCTATGTCCTTGGGACTTTCGGACTCTTTCAGAGAGCTTCAATAAAAAAAAACAATAAATTGTATAATAAATACATTTTGCAACTGTTGAAATATATAGGTACGATGTACTTGTTTTATCATTGTAGCAAATGCTAAATTCCTGACGTTTCATATAAATGAAAATCATACTAAAAATCTACCATACTACTATCATACTAATACACTCGAGGTAAAAACGGAGTAAATATATAGCAACTACAGTAAGATGCAGCAGAAAAACATCCGTGTACTTGCAAAAGAAAAACATACTAGACCATAATGTTCAATCTCTTTCAAATAAATCTGAGCAGCTTTACAAAGCGATTTAAATCAAATGGATGTTCTTTGCTTTACAGAACATTGGAGAATGCTAAGTTCATTAGGAGATAACCAAATTTCACACTTTTACATTGCAGGCTTTATTTACATTGCAGGCTATGATTCCCTTTCTCTACAATAATTTGTAGAGAAAGGGAATCGTATAAAGGTCATACATATGTATGAAAGTATTTCTTTCTTATTTCTTGTATTCTTGTATTTATGTAAGAAATAATATCGATTCTATCTCCGTGACCGAATTAAATGTATGTTCTGTTGAAAATGTTTTTGAAATTTCTGTTGTACATCTTCCTTCGCTGAAAATTATATTACTTTACATCTACAGGCTTCCAACAAAGAGAGCTGCAGATTATATTTTGTTCTTAGAAATACTGGAGATAACACTGAAAGTCAGCAATCACTCATTTGAATCCACAGTTGTATGCGGAGATTTTAACATAGATTTTCTGGTCGAATCTTACGGGAAAGAGCAGTTTCTCAATTTAATTAATTCCTTCAGTTTAGATATTACAATAAATGTACCTACACGGATCACACTAAATTCAAAGAATGCAATCGATCAAATTATAATTAAAACTACTACTTGATATGAAATTGAAACAAAAGTTTAGGAAACAATTCCCATGATGCACAAATTCTTACTATTACAAGAAATGCGAATACTGACACGTGAAATACTGACGTAGAAATAATACTCGTATGAGTAAATTGTTCACTAAAAGTAAAATAAAATTACTGATTGATTAAGTAATCAAGAGGAGTCATGAGACGCAGTTTATAGTGTTGATACAAACGATAAATGAAATTCTTTTTATTCAACGCTTTCATTTCATTTTAACACTTGCTTTCCTCTTCAAAAAAGAAAATTAAATATTTCACAGAAAAGCAATACTTGGAAAACATAAGGGATTACGATATCATGTAAAAACAAAAGAATTCTTTCTTTCATTTCTAAGCAACATAATGGATCTCCAGATTTTCCACTCTGCTTTAAAAAATACAAATCATCGTTTACAAAAGTCAAAAGGCAGGTTAAAATCATAAAACACTATCAAGATTTTGAACTCTAATAATGAAACAAAAGCAATGTGGAATATAATTAAAAATACGACCAAAGCAACTAGAAATCTTGCTGAGAATGTTTTCTTAAAATATAATGATAGAGATGTAAACGCTCCGGCCACAGTGGCTAGTCTCTTTAATCAATAGGTACCTTTCGAGATACTTTTTGCAGCCCATATCATAAAGGGTCTTTAGCCACAAAATTCGGACGTTTCCCCAAACATTTTAGACTCTATATTCATTTCCGAAACTTCATTTTATGGAATTCTCAATACAATCGGTAAACTAGAATAGAAACATTCGGCCGGTTTGGATTGTTTGTCAAAGACTTGTGCGCCTGCCATTGTACACCCTTTAACTCATATTTAATATATCCTTATGCACCGGAAGTTTTCCAGATTTTTCAAAACAGCTAAAATTCGATCTTCAAAAAAGGAAACAAAAATACAATAAAAAATTATCGGCCAATTTCTCTTTTGTCAGTTTTTTCAAAAATATTGGAGACTTTTTTACGTATGAATGGAAACCTTTCTCAGTAAACACGACGCGTTTTCAGACTGCCAACATGGTTTTCGAAAATCAAAATCTACGGAAACAGACAAATTTTCATTTCTTAAAGATGTCACCTCATCATTTGATCAAAACGAAGTAACTATTGAATTACTTTTAGATCTTACAAAAGCTTTTGACGTCATTGATTTTACTTTCAAAATTACCTTAATATGAAATTCGTGGTATTGCTCTTGGTTGGTTGCTGCTGAATGGTTATGATCTACCTTAAACCACGATCTCAGAGAGTAAAATTACCTTACTGGAATGATAGAACATTAAGTACACACCTTTCCGACTCTTTGCCAATTGAATGCGGAGTCCCCCAGGGATCGAATTTAGGCCCTATTCTCTTCTTACTATACATAAAGTATATGCCCTCGACGATTCGAAACGGAAGAACAGTTCTCTTTGCGGATGATACGAACATTCTTTGCAATAAAGAAACCGCAAATAGTACAATATCAGATGTTTTCAACTTGTTCCGTAATAACAAATTAATAATAAAATAAAAGAAAACGGTTTCAATGCAGTTTCCATTTCAAATAAACAATTCTGTACTCCACTGAAAATGAACGGAGCGCCATTGACTGATGTTACAGTAAAATTTTTAAGTCTCTCAATTCAGTCAAATCTCACATGGAACGTCCATTTCTTGAACTGAACACAAAATTATGTCCATTATGCTACGCGTTCAGAATTCTTTCAAATTCAGTCAGCCTTCACATTGCTCGTTGTATAAACTTCGCAAATATTTATTCCCACCTGAGATAAGGCATAATATTTTTGGGAGTAAATCATATAGCTCCCAGAGTTTTAGATTATAAAAAAGAACGAATCATAAACAAATCCTACCCGCTTGATTCTTGTAAGCCTCTCTTAATTAATCTAGAAATATTACCGTCTGTTGATTTACGAATCAGTGGTTTTTGTCAAAAATTACTTGCTCCAGGGCGGGAATATATTTTCGGCAAACGCCGATGCCTATAACTATAACACTAGACGTAGTAATCATATTCATCAGGTGACAGTATCAACAGCTCAGTACAAAAAATTGACATACAAAACACGGACATTATTTTACAACACTTTGCCAGATCACATTAAACGATTAAATTCGTTAGAAAAGTTTAAATCCCATCGTTTCTGTTGCATAATTGTAACAACTGCAGACTATACGGAGCATCAACGGGAACGTAACAGTAATTTTAACAGTGATATTTAATGTATCATTTACCATTTGGACTGTACAAATCTAAACAGCCTGTAACACTATTGTACCGCATCTTCTGGGTCAATGACCCCATCTCGATCAGATTTTTCGTGCTGTTTCCCTGATCATTTGAGCAAATGCTGAGATGGCCTTTGTTTTGTTTTGGGACAAAAATGTAACTTCAATATCGGTGCAAGTCGTCTAGAATTCAGTGGGAAATATAATTATTCAAACTATCTCCATGTCACGGCAGGTTGTATTATTTCTTGACATGATGAGGGATAACAACCCAAATTTATAGCTGATTTACCCTTGAAAATACATTTTATTCCATCGGAGCGAATATTTTTTGTTAACAATCCTTGCAAAAAACTCATTTCTTTTTGTATTCAAAATTCAAGTAGTATATGGCTTAGGGTAAACACAGAATTATGAAATCGCACAGAATTCACTTCTCCCCGTAACACGTCACACACAGTTTTTAACTGTTTTTGACGTAAAATAAATAAATAATAGTGTCCATGGTCCCGGAAGAGAGCACAAGGCAAAGAGCGCGCAAGGTCAACGCATCGCAGTCCCTCGTCGGGCATATAATTCACGCGGGCAGATTACGACCTTTCCATTACAAGTAGGCTGCATTTGTGCAGTACAGACTTCCAACCACGTTGAGAGTTCTCTAGACATTTGCGGCGCAAGTGCAATGAAAGCCAGGAATTTCTGAAACACGTTCTTTGGACAGATATTTGGCGTGTTTTACAAGAACTGGCACAATTAATCTGCACAATTTGCATGTGTGGGCCGAGGAAAATCCACATGTTCCGCTGAGCGTAGCTCACCATGAGCCATTCTCCGTAAATGCGTGGGTTGGCATCGTGGATAAATGAATCATCTGTCCTCACGTCTTGGGAAGAGGGGCGTTTGGGAGTTGGGAGGTGTTCAGTATCTGCATTTCATAACTCAGGTATTCTCTACGCATTTGGAGGATGTCCTGTTGAATGGGCAGAGATGTACGAGCATGATGGCGCAGCCCCACATAATTATCGGTTCGGGAATTCTTGGACAAAAAATTTCCAGATAGGTGGATCGGACCCAATAGCATGGCCGCCACGATTTCCAGGATTTGAATCCCCTGAACTATTTTATCTGGGAGTTGATGAAAGACCGCGTTTATGCGATGCTTTGTGCAGAATTGCCTGAGTTGTGTACTTTCAATAACACGCGGGGAAAAAATGGAAATGTAGCTAGTTCCATATGAAGACAGAAAATTGGCATTCAGCCTCGAAGTCCAAAACCGGCAAGAACCCCCTCCGCTGTAGGAAAACAGTACGGGGGCCCAATGTTGACAGACGCATAAGACGCGCGGCCTATTCGTTCACTTTACATTTTCAGACAGAGCACTGCGATCTCTTAACACGAGGTCACCGACGACTGAACGAGAATCGCACGTCCACAGTAGATACTGATCGATTAGATTCGATATAGATGGCATTGGGCGGGATACAGGCACGCCCATTGCAGGGTACGGCAGAATAGAAGAGGGCAAGAAAACAATTATTTTGTCATAGACATGTGCAAAGAAGAAATAAAAATATTTTCTGTGCCTTTTGTGAATAGCATTTATTTTCGATGACAAAGTGCATTGTACTGCAGCTCGCTTCATACGTCTTTCTAATGGTATTAATCATCCCTTTTCTTTTCTTTGTGGCAATAATGTACTACATTATTTATAATTAATCTACTGCCAGAACGAACACCCGAATACCGAAATTAATTGACTATCCTGCAAACATCACAGAAACGACAAAAACGGAACAAGCTCTTTTTCTGAGTCTCAACTGGCGTCACCATTGGTCGGATGCTGTTTAGACAGCGGCACGATTCGTACATTCTCAGATGCGTGTTCGGACCTTCACTTTCAAAACAACAGTAGTTACTAATTTTGCCGTCTCCAGATTTATAATGAACTAGTAATAAAATCTTACGAGTGTGGCAACGGTCCCCTGGCTGGCTTGCAACGAGACCCCAAAGAGAGCTCTCTTTGATTTCAAAATGATTTCATATACATCGATATTGCTGCAAAGTCTCGAAAATTAAATGATAGTGAATGGAAACTGTATATTCCTAATGCATTAAAAATGTTTTCGAGTACCTGGCTAGTGCAATCGTGCGACTAAGCACGAGCCGCCACTGTCGAACATTATGTATGACCATAAATAAACGTAAGTGCACGAAACAGAGAAACGAGAAAACCGACTGTTACTGTCTGCACCGCGACAGCCAGCGTATGGGCCATGGCCTACCAACAGCGTCCCGGCCTCGTGACCATGGATTAAGGCTAAATGCACCGAAAAAGACTTATAGCAAAAATCGATAGATCGCAGCACTATCACACGGATTTTACTAGATCGATAACGTCTGAACAAATTCTCCGATTTTCGATCTGTAAACGGCATTGAACTCCTTTTTAAAATAGAATTCACGCTACGATGCCGTTTTTTCAAAAAAAATTTCAAATGATTTGTCATAATTCCGGGAAGAAATAAAAACATTTGGGCGATGACGATGTGCTTCCTGAATCCAACGCCGTGTCAATCATGCAAATCGGATGAATAGGAGCGGCGTAAAGTGAAATTTCGGAAAAAATACCAGACCCCCCTCCCTTCCCGCTTCACGCAGTTGCGTCACTCGACCTTTTTTGGGGGCTCCCTCGACGCGGCCGAACGGCCAAACCCGGCGGCCTGCGGCACGGGAGGAGGCCGTGCTCTCAGGCAGGCAATGGTTTCGTCCTTTCAATCTCAATATTTTTTTCTCCACTTATCAAACTAGTATGCTGTACACAACCAAACGGTCTCATATCATCTGTATAGTCGTATAAAACTATATATCTTGTTCATATTTCCGTCTCCTTGAATACCATCAAAAGTTATTTCAGGCACTATCAAAATATCAATTCGATTTGAAACTGATTTCAAAAGAAAATTGAACTAATTGTGTAGATATCACCAATATTCCATGTCCTAACATCTTATTTTACATACATTTTACTTCTAAGATCTTCCGTTATCATTCCACTACCAGAAAGAATGAGCCAAAATTACGCACGAGCTCTTTTATCCTGCGACTCGATTTTTTATCTCAAAACGGCGTTTGTCCCCTTGATAGACTTCACCTGATAAATCTGTTTTCCCAAGTAAAGTTTTAAAACAGTTTTCGTACTTTCGGACAAAATTGAAGAAGTGGTAAAATAGCGCGCAGGCGAGATGCATCCTGAATCCAACACTGTAACAAACATTAAAATATAATATTAAGAATCGTGACATGTCCCAGCTTACTTAGTAAGTTATATTGATATAAAATGATTCTGTTATATTTACTTAGAAGTTATATTGATATAAAACTTGAAGGTGGAATAAGTAATTCCCGGCGTCATTTTGATACAAACTACGTAAATGATAATGTAAAAGGATGTAGTGTAAATCATTGATATGACATATATATGTATTTTTTAATGCATTAAATTGTCATGAAAGCAATACAACTTTAACCCTTAGACAGAAACACCACACTAGAAGAGGAATATCCGTCTATGACGGAGATAAATTAGGTTTTGTTATACAGTTATTAATTCGGTAACTTTTAAATTTCTACATTAAGATACCATTTTTCTAAACATCGTACACGCTTATCAGTAACATTTAATCGGGTAGCAATTCAATTTATAAGATTTATATACTACTAGTAAAACGTCGCGTACCAGTCACTGATAAACCTCATATTAGGGAATCGGAATGCAAACGTATTAAATCGGCGATCCTCATCTAGGTGTCGAGAATAGGGATGCAACATTCATGTTGATATTTTCAAAACATAGATTTTGTATAGACGCATGAACATATTTCGTAAAAATGGAAACATTTATGTAACCTGATGTTTTATCGATGGCTTGATGAGTTGTAGTGAATAGAAAAGAACCGATAATCACAATTTTATAAAAAGTTAAAAATGAGAATAATATTGCATTGTCAATACATGTGTTCGAATAAAGCGAACGGTGATTATAATAGCTCATCCAGTGACTATCTTCAGCCCAAGAAATGACCCCATTTTTCTGACATTTCTACGTATGTCCTACCGTACGCAGAGGCGGCCAACGCAAGCACTCGGTGTAAGGTCTCTCGCCCACCTTCCTGTACCATTTGAGGAAGTTGTGACTCCACAAGATGACCCTGGGCGATAATTTTAGGCTTAGTTTCGCTGTTATTCTTTTACTTTCTTTTGCCGTTTTGTCTAAATCCGTAATTATAAATTAACAATCACGGCCAATGTCAAAACAAATTATCTTCGCACTTGAACTGATCGATATTTCTAAACCAGGTTTTAATTTTGAACATTGATATTTGCATTTTGTATTGAGCATCATTCCTTCGCTTTTCTTGCTATCGAAACTGGGAGGACGCGCCGATAATTGCGAGTTCTTCCCTTAATAAGCGAGAATACGCATGAAAGACTGGGATATCAAACACACTGTTCAGTCATGTGATGTCTGTTGTCGGCTCCAGTCCCGGTCAAGCAGCGGCTGTGAGCATCTCTCCTTTCATCTGCAGGTCCCAATTTTTCGCGGGATCTGAACGCGCAGAGAAATGAGTACTAGAACATAGATCAAAGCCATCCCTTGTTAGATCTATCTGTATATACACAATAGGATCAATTTGTTTCATTGCTCACTCGGACTCGAACTGCCTTTTTCCTTTGTTTGTGATATTGTATTAGTTATTCAATTGTCCACTTACACCCTTTTCTTCCGCTTCATTCTATAATTCAGCATAATATCCTTTTCTAGAATTTTGTTGACTCATAGTATGTTCAAAATATTTTATTTTTCCATTTTTGGCTTTGGCTTTAGAGAAAGTTCTGTTTTCTTTCAAAATTTCGACATTTATCTTTTTGCCCTCCCATTGTACGTTTAATATTTTCTTCCGTGTCCATACTTCAAAAGCATCTTTCTTTTTTTCGGCCTATCTCAATGTTCAGCTTTTACACTCACACAACAGGATTAGAAATACCATTTTCTCGATTATTGGGATTTTGGTCTTACGCAAGGATTTATTTCCGACGGAACACGACGGAACGGCGTTCCTGTATCTCGCTGATAATTATTACATTATATTATAAATATATAATTATTTCTATTAAATTAATAAATCATTTTGAGCGCATTCCGAGACCAAAAATTTTAGAAATCAATCACTTGATATGCCTGCATATTTTATAAATTTGTGTAATTTTCTTTCCGCTGCTTTTTCTAAAATTATTCATCTCTTTAGTTTTTCTGTACAGTATCCAGAATTTGTTATTGTAATTCATAAGTATTTAACTTTGCCTGCCATGTATATCACTGCTACGCTGATGTTCAGGCTTCCTTTTACCAGTTGACATAAATGTTGTTTTCTTTAAATGTAAGTTCATAAAATATTTAAATTTTACATTAATAATATATTTAGCTATCATTATTAATAATTCAGAATTACAGTACAATAAAACATCTGCAGAATTTTGATGACATAACATTTTTCTCGAAAAGGTGAAGTGGACATGTCAGGTTTTGAATGTTTGCTCATTTCGCGCTCCTTTCTATCCAAGCCCAGAGCCGCCAGGGCACGCGCTCAAGTGTAGTCACCCTTCTGAGCTGAAAGCAGGGTCGCACCTCTGGTTGTTCTGATAGCGTGAATTTTCTGACCTGTGCAAACATCTCGCCGCGTTCTTCGGCGGGCTGCGTGCTACACTAGGGCAATTCGATATGCCCATGCGTAGGAAGAGGGCGGTGAGCAGTTTCAGTGGGCGAGGCATTGTGCAGTGACGAAGTGGAATTATATTTACTATACAAATTAGTGGAATCATTCGCGTTTTGTTAATTATTAGTAACTGAGTATTATACATGAACAAAATAATAATTCAAACAATAAATAACAATTATAAAAGTATGTTAGTTTAAAAAACATTTTGTGAGATATTATTAACTAAAATAACTTATTTAGTCGACATTTATGGATGGTAAGCTATTGTTTTTCATTGAAAATACAGGCATAATACCCTTATAACTTTATGGGCGTCATACCGTTATAGATGTCCTATAGAATATTTTACCGGTATAAAGAACATAGTATTTGAAAAGGTATGTAAAATACGGTACTTTACTGTATCTAATAGCCTTTCCGTCCCTGCCTATTCCTCATTGCAGTTTACACTCCTGGTCATATTTCGAATGACCCGGAACATTTCTTTAGGTCTCCTTTTGTTGTTATGTTCTTCAACTTCTTTGCATTTTTCTTTTTTTATTTATTTATTTAACGTCAAAAAACAGTTGAAAACGTATGACGTGCTATATTTCTAGAAGAAACTTTTCTTTATCTTGTCTTGGTCTACGCTGGAATACCCTGCTCAGTTCTCTGACTTTTATCCTTTGCTTTCTTAGCAGAAATATAATAATTGAAAAGAACGAAACATTAGGACTTTATTATTATTATTATTATTATTATTATTATTATTATTATTATTATTATTATTATTATTAACAACAACAATAGCAATAATAATAATAATAATCACGCAAATGGAGAGAAATCGAAGGTAAAGTGTAAAGATAAAAATACTCGTACTATATAATCCTTCGAATCTTCACATCGATGACTGAGTTTCCAACAATTGTGAGACTCCATCTTTATATTTCACGGTGAAAATCTTGAAATCTCTCTACAGGTCATTCAGTTTGCCCATCGTGAAATCATGGAGCAGGTTGTTACTCTGTGAGAACCTCTAGGCACCGGGCGGGCGTTCTTTCAGCGCCCGCCGCGAAGGGCTAGGCTAAAGTGGCCCTGGGGTCCGGAATTTCCAAATCCGATATGGCACTGGGACAGTCCAGGGAGCCCCCAAAAGGGTCGAGTGACGCAACTGCGTGAAGCGGGAAGCGAGGGGGTCAGGTATTTTTTCCGAAATTTCACTTTACGCCGCTCCTATTCATCCGATTTGCATGATTGACACGGCGTTGGATTCAGGAAGTTCGTCGTCATCGCGCTATAAGCCCACATTTTTTAATTTCTTTCCGGAACTATGAGAAATCATTTTAATTTTTTTTACATTTAAAAAAAAACGGCATCATAGCGTGAATTTTATTTTAAAAAGGAGTTCAATGCCGTTTACAGATCGAAAATCGGACAATTTGTTGAGACGTTATCGGTCTAGTAAATTTTGCTTATTTAGGTGCTGCCACGTGGTGGCGACAAATGGAACTAGTGTCGGTACATTTAGCCTTAAGAGGGTACGTGTGGTTAGCACGAAGACATCTCCACGCCGTATTCAGGTCTTCTCAATCTGAGAAGTGAGTTTTCTCATCATCACACAGCAACAAATATTGGGACATTGCTAAGACGCACATAATCTTGCCCGACCGAGAATCGAACACGGGGTCGCGTCATGAAAAGCAGCACGCTGGCCAATGAGCTAAATCGCGAGGACTAGACCAACTGTTACAGCCCGCAAAAACTCTACGTATAATACTTGAACGTACTAGATGATACTAAAAACTTTAAATCGATTCACATACGTCTATCAGGTATCTGCCGCTGAACATTAACAAACAAATTAATTAACGCAACGCATTAACGCAACAAATTTAAAAAAACAAACAGAAGAAATACAAAGAACTCATGTAAACGCAATTCTGCCTTTCATCGAGTAAACACACTACATAATATTAACGTTACTAAAACCAAGATATTGGCCAGCGAGACAGATCCTTGGGACTCTTTTTGTGAAAACCACTTTCTTTTGTAAATCTCAAATAAAATCAAATAATTTTACACCTCTATGTTCAATTTACCGCAATTTCACTTAATTTCATG
The DNA here is from genome assembly GCA_964035755.1 of Teleogryllus oceanicus. Lineage (NCBI taxonomy): Eukaryota > Metazoa > Arthropoda > Insecta > Orthoptera > Gryllidae > Teleogryllus > Teleogryllus oceanicus. Next base: position 190,571,481 of record CAXIVR010000001.1, read on the forward strand.
CCATTTTTGCATTTTCACTCTTATAATACAATATCATGAGCACTTTCCTTTTTACTTTTTATCCATTCTTTCCAAGTGCATTCTGACCTTCATCATAGACTAAAGAGGCATAGACGGCTCACTGCAGGCAGCCGAGAGGGTACCCAGCAATGGTGTCCCATTCAGAGATGGCGCCACCGTCAATTTTGGTTCCTCGGAAAGTGGTGTCGAGTAGAGTGCGCACTGGTCGCCCATTTGCTCCACTCCGATTTCTCCCTCCAGTACCCTGTGGCGGCATTTCAAATCATTGAAACTGTTACTGTCGCAAGATCTTTCTGCGCATTTACAGCTAGGGAGCACATGACGGGGTGTTGCCCTACGCATAAGCACGCGGGACCTACCCCTTCACTGAACCAATTACTTGCATTCCAAAATGACGTGATCCTGTGACCATATTTATTATAATCATGCGAGCACTTCTCTAATTCATTCATTGCAAGTTTGTAAATACAAAATTATTTATCACATAGTGGTGAAGAGTTCAGCGTTGATCAAGCATTTATTAAGCAGATTCATCTATTAGATAGGAGAAAGAATGAATTCGACTATAGCTTATAATTCTAGAAATACAATTGTTGTTTTGCCGAAGCTCTTTATTTTGGCAGAAAGCTTTTTCGGTCGCATTGCTGCCATCTTCTGTGCTACTAAAATAATAACAGTATATCTAAATTGAAAAATAAAAGTTCATCTACTACAGAATATTATTATGTATTCAATACAATTAGAATTTAAGCAAAATAGAAAAATTGGAATATAAAACGTGAAAATAGAAACATAATTTTGAATAAACAATACATGAAATAACAAATGTACAATGTAACATAATTGGTAAAGATGCTATAAAGTGCGATAACTGTTAAAAGAAGAAAGGTTTTATGAATTTATTCTAAAGTGAAAATGAAAAAATGTAGAAAATAAATTCAGATGAGCAAACCGACATATCGATTCTGACGCGGCTAGGAGCCTCGGATCAGGCAACACATCGAAGGTCAATGGCATTGCAAGCTATTTAAAAGAAAGCTCTCAATGGAGAGGGGAGAACGGTTTTTTTTTCTAAGAAACGGCCATTAAGGAAGGCCCGGCCGAGTGGTGGAAAAGAGGCGGGTGGAGGGGTTAATGTGCCTGGGATGCCAGCTTCCGGAGGGGTGAGAGAGAAGGAATTTGTTCATTCAAAATAGTGTGCTGGGAATTGTTTAATAAATTATGATGTGTATGGCTTCTAATGGAAGTCTGTCAGTGTACCTGTTTTCAATTTCCACTTTTGACTTCACTGTCTGCATTATATGAGTGTTCTTGTTCCAAGAGGTGAGGCAAAGTGTGATTGTGTTCTTTTGTGTTTATGAGCTTGTACTGTTCTTGATTCTTTATATGAGTGTTCTTGTTCCAAGAGGTGAGGCAAAGTCGCAACGAGATACACTCACAAGAACGTGTTTATATATCCTCAATCTTGGCATTTAGTTCAAAAGTTTGCATTATTACAAGATACCAGTTATAAATTGTGCTAGACACTCTTTATTAGTACAAAATACCGTGAATTAAACGCTTCGTTAATTTCATATAGGAGGGCACCAGGGGAGTATGCGACAAGGAAAAGTCAGAACATTAAACATAGACACAAAGATAAGTATACGGATATAAACTCAGTTTATCCTGACCGTGTTTCATGAATTTTAGCCTGCTTTTATGACTGTTCGTAATAATTTTTTTAAAGGAGATAAGGAAATTTCGGAATGCGGTATGACGTTTGAAATGAAAGAAAATTCGCTTGTTTTTACAAGATGTCTAATCCCTTGTGTTATCAATTTTCTTTTCCGTAAAATTATTTATTTTCTTTTGAAGAAACAAAGTATTAAAATGAAATAAAGAGTTGAAAAAAGAATATAATCGTTTCT